>JAJIBD010006130.1:0-128919 GCA_021461705.1 Cryptotis parvus
AAGCAGAAAACTGCCGCCTGTGCTCATCGTTGTGCATTATGACGGTGCTCTGGAGACTCATCACAGCTGAAGAGGGAGGCACTTGTTTTTCCACCTTCTGTACAATTTTGTTTTCGTGTACTTGATGCTTGCCTCCATTTTCCCCACTTATTTCATTTTCTCTGTTTCTATTTTAACTATTACTATCTTCCAGTGAATCTGCAAAGTGTCCACAAAGAACATTTCCTGCTTGTCTGAGCAGATGAATTCTGGGCAGGCCCATCTCCTTTCCACTACAGCAATTTCTTCTTCCTTCTACGCTGGCTATAAACTACCTGTGACTTCCCCAACAGGACCCTTCTGCTTTGTCTCTCTCCCTGTGTGTTAGATCTCAAGTTTTCCTCTACACAACATACTTTGTTTGCACCTTTCTTTTGTCTATGCACATCCTCCAGTGGCCCCCATTAGTAAGTCAAATTGTCTAAAAATCACATTTCTTGAGATCGAATCCATGAAACAAGATTTACTTTCAAATTTGATGGATAGCTAGAGGATACAGATTCATTGATTCAAAAATATTTTTCTATACACACATATTTTGCAGGGTGGTTGGGGAAAGGAGATACTGGTAATCCAGCCATTTGTGGAGATTACCATATGAAGTATTTTATAAACCCCGAGTTACAGCTCTTTGGACTTGATTTTAAATTTTTGTGTAGAGATTCTGTGATTGACAATACGGTTAATGATGGTTTCTCATGCACATGTTTCTAAATTCAGCACTTCCATAAAGCTCTTGGGAGCCCTGTGCCATTACAAAGCCTGTTCCTTTGAGTAGAACCTATTCTTTTCTCTAACTGGAAATTTTGAAAATTTTAATTTTTTTTTGCTTGTACTCATAGAGGTCACTCCCAGTAGTGCCCTCAGACTAATGGAAAGGAGCAGAAGGGCACTAGCCCATTCCTCTAGTGCTAGAGCAGTTGTTGCCATGTTAATTCCTCAAATTAGTTCCCTAACTGTGGTTATGTAAAAATATATCATTTTTTTCTCAGGAGCACATGTGAAATATTTAATATGGTAGATTCTTAGTCTCTTCAACTTATTTTCAAGTGGCTTATAAAAATAAAATAGGTATAAATAAATGGTGCATTTCATATGATTCATCATATAATTTAAAATAAAGCAAAGCAAAAAATGTGAACAATAGGTGTTTTATATGAGAGATACGTTGGAAGTGCAATGAAATAGTCTTGCAACTTTTTCAATAGATCTGGCTCTTTTTTCCTAAAGAAAAAGGTCAATTGTTAAAGGACTCTGAGACAGAAAGAAGCATGCTATTTTCATAGTAAGCCACCCTAGACCACTCCATAGTCGGGAATGAAGCAGCAGCAATAATTTTCAAGCTTCTGATAGGTGTGGCCCTCTCCTCCTTCCCACTAAGCCTGTCTCTAAGCAAAGACTTGGATCTCTCCCAGATCATCTCACAAACCACCCGTAAGGTTCTCAAAACTTGCATGTCTCAGAAGTATTGCTAATGGGCTCATCTACCAGAAGTTACCTTGACTTATGGCTTTCTTCCTTCTCAGTTCGCTTTGAAAGATCTAAATGGCTTCCTAAACTTGGCAGAGTCCATGCAACCTTTCAGGGCAGTCTATCAAGCTCCATGGCCTTGCACTTTGCATCTGAGAGTTCCATTATGCTTCCCCCAAGCTTCATTCCTAGGAATTGCTCCACCTCCTCCTGCCATTAATATTATATGGCTTGGCAAAAGAACACTTACACTTGGAGTAAGTGCTCTTGGAAATCAGCATATGAGGTGGGTCTTCCCTTAGGTCTTCCTCGGGAGTGCATCTTCCGGAGCCTGTGAACCCCACCACACGCAGAACACCACACATGTTCTAAGATCCATCAGTCCACTTGGGTAGGAACCACAACTCCCAGAAGATGTGGTCACCCCTCTCTATGAAAGAGAGCTATAGAGAGGTCATCAATGCCCAGAAGGAGAGAACTGCATAGAACAAGCTGTTTGGACAGGGGCTATGATCTTCAGGAAGTGTGTAGGTCAACCAGATGTACCCTCAGCTGAGAAAACCAGGGAATCAAAGCACTGACTTTACACCCTCCCTTTATTTCTTGACCTTCGTCGTCAAACCCAGACAGATGTCAGAGGAAACAGAGTTTACAGAGGCAAGAACAAAGCAACCAACCCCCAAAAGGGCAGAGTGTGAGTTTGGAGAGGTCATTGGAACCTACATAACTTAGTCCATTCTTCATCTGTAACACAGCAATGATAATCATAGTAGTATCTAACTCCAGGATTATGGGCATGATGAAATAAGATAATATAAATTAGATAATAACTGTATAATTCATTGCCTGGTGGTTTTATTTTATTCCAGGAAAACTTTATAGAGAGATTCTTCCAAGATTGTGTATTTGCTTTTGCCTTTGTCTTTGCTTTGCTGGGAAGGAGATGGGTTAAGAAAATCCTATTGGTCTTGCTAATATTACTAGATGAAATATTTTCCAATATCAAAAAATAGCTACAATGCTATAGTAAACAAGATAGTGTAGTATTGACAGAAACACAAACATAGCTTAATGATATGGAATTAAGAATCTAGGGATAAACCTTTTCATTCTTGAGTTAATTGATTTTTAACAAAGGTACCAAAACAATTAAGTGAGAGCATAAATCGACCTTTAAATAAATGGTGCTGGGACCACGGGATATCGGCATGCAAATGAAGGCATTTGGACCCTTGTCTCAAAATATATATAATAATTAACCCTGAATGGATGTTAAGAAAACACAGGTGTAAATCTTTATTCCCTTCGATTATGCAATGATTTTCTGAGATAAAATACTCAAAGCATAAGCAACCAAAGAAAAATGAGATTAATTTGACTCAGGTTTGAACCTCCTGTGCCTCAAAGAACATCAAGAAATGGAAAATATAATCCCAGAATAGAACAATATTATTGCAAATAGTGCATCTAAAAAAGACTGTTACCAAGAATACACAGATGCTTACAACCCAAGAATCATAAGACAATAACCCCTTTTAAAAGTAAACCAAGAATTTGAGTAGACATTTTTATAAAGAAGATAGTCATAGTGGTGGGAGAGCTAGAACAGTGATAAAAACACCCTGCATATAGCCAAGTCTAGTTTGATTCCTAGTAACCTATATGGTCCCCTGAGCCCTGCCAGTAGAGATCCCTGGGCTCAGAGTTAGGACTAATCCCTGAGCACAGTTGAGTATGGAAGAAGAAATAAAAATGGACAATTAAAAACAGTTGAAAAGATGCTCAATATCAATAGCTATTAGCACTGAGACTTTTGAACTAAAACCACAATGAGATACCACTTCACACCCACTAGGAAAGGTGTTAAAAATGACACATCAGGGTAAGTACCTATGATAACTGAAAACATGTACACACAAAAACATATATACAGGGACAGAGAAATAGTTCAACGGGATAAGCCCTTATTTTTCATGCACGAGGCCAGGTTCTATCCCTGGAGCCATGTGCAATCCTAAGTACAGGGAAGAGACCTTCTCCCCAGCACAGAACTTGGAACATCTCCCTCAAAACCAACAATCATGGCCTGAAAGTAAAGCCAAAGCAATATACATTCAATTCATCACAATACTATACTTAATGATTGACCTGAAAAAGAAAACTATACAGATGAACATTAAAAATATTTTGATAAGTGAAAGAAATCAAACACAAAAGTTTACATATTATATTCTATTTATATGAAAATAATTGGCAATTTTATAGAGAAAGATAGCAGAAATTAGTGATTGCCCATGATAGCGGGCACCATGATGAACGACTGATATTGCATACACAATTTCTTCTCCGGGACAACAAAAATGTTCTGTCTTTGGAAAAAAGATTTTTATTGTCATTTAGGTAAAATGGTTGCAATCATGTCAATGTACAGTTTTGAAGCAAAAAGCTACTGCACTTCACCATCATGAAGTGCCCAAGACCTTCCCCATTCTGTTCACTGCTCGTCTGTCTCCCCACCTCTGTCTCTGTTCACAACTAGGCTACCCCCTCCAGCCCCTCAAATACATGCTTTGCCCTCAAAGGCCAAAAGTTTATTCTCATTAGATAATAACCATTTCCATATTTTGAAGCCCTCTAGTTCTGTCCAAGTTGCAGCAAACAGCAAGATTTTATCTTTTTCTTAAAGTTGCCTGGCATTCTGTGTGTATTTAGACAACTTCTTGTCTAAATTTATCTGCTGTGGGACATATGGGTTGTTTCAATATCCTGGCTTTTGTACTAGGGCTGTAATAAACAGAGGTGTGCTGGTAATATCTTTTCAAATTCATGGTTTTGCAATCTTGATACAGATGCCAGGAAGTAGGCTCACAGGGTCATAAAGAAACTCTATTCTTCCTTTCTTTGTTGGGAGGGGGCACAGCTAGTTGTGCTCAGGGCTTACTCCTCCACTCAGGAATCAGTCCTGGCAGGCGTATGGGAGCATATGTGTTGCTGGGGAATCAAATCTGGGTTGGTGTGTGCAAGGTAGGGGCCTTACCCAATACGATCGCTCCAGTCCCTCTATTCTTAGTATGGAGTCTTCTTTAAAAACTGTTTTCCACAGAGGTTGAACCAGACAACATATCCACCACTAGGAAATGAGGATTTATTTATCAGCACATCCCCGCCAATATTTGTTGTTCCAGACCTTTGGGTATTCACCATTATCACTGGTATGAGATAATATCTCATTGTTTTGATTTGCATTGCCTTGCTGAGAAGTGAACATGGGCATTTTTTTCATATGTCTAGCTGCAGCCTGGATGTCCTCTTCAGAAAAGTATGTGTTCGTCTCCTCTCCTCATTTGTATGGGGTTGTTGCTTTTTATCATTGAGCTTTGTGTTCTATTTATCTTGGCTATTAGCCCTTTATATGAAGTACAGTGTAAAAAATAACTGAATGGGATAAAAATGTTCTGGAATTAGGTAGTGATGAAGGTTATGCAACCTTGCAATAAACTAAATAGCTCTGGGCTGTACACTCTAATATGGTGAGTCTATGGCATGTAGAAAACTGTATCTCTAATTTTCTTTGAACCCTGTAGGCGAAAGAGAGAATTAATAGAAAGAAAAAACAGAGTTGGGATAGCCTCAAAGAGTAAAAGAAGTATCTTTTTACATGTTAAAGAAAGAATAGCACTCCTACTAAAATTCTATTGTAGCTAAATTACTACTCAAGAGTGACAGCAAAAATCTGAGGTGAGTAGTGAAAGGTCAGTGTAAGCATGGATGTTAGCAATAAAATAAAATGGAATCCACAAGAATGAGATGGAAGAATCACTGAGGAGCAAAAAAGTTGGCAACTGAGGCAGTGCTTCTGGACTTAATCTGCGTGTGATCCCTTTGGGGAGATGAACTGTTCAGTCTTGCTCGTACCTGCAATAAGAATTTGAACATATCTTCCTAAATAAGAATTTGAACGAGATAGATAGGATAGGGATGAAGGCACTTGCCTTGCTGCAGTCAATCCTATTTCAATTCCCAGCATACCATACAATCCCCCAAGATCCATTGGGAGTGATCCCTGAGCACAAAGTCAGGAGTAAGCCCTGAGCACTGCTGGGCTTGGCATGACACCCCATAGAAATTTGGGTGCAGCTTGCTTTGCTTGTTTGATTTCTTTCTTTCTTTCTTTCTTTCTTTCTTTCTTTCTTTCTTTCTTTTCTTTCTTTCTTTCTTTCTTTCTTTCTTTCTTTCTTTCTTTCTTTCTTTCTTTCTTTCTTTCTTTCTTTCTTTCTTTCTTTCTTTCTTTCTTTCTTTCTTTCTTCTTTCTTTCTTTCTTTCTTTCTTTCTTCTTTCTTTCTTTCTTTCTTTCTTCCTTTCCTTCCTTCCTTTCTTCCTTCCTTCCTTCCTTCCTTCCTTCCTTTCTTCCTACCTTCCTTCCTTCCTCTCCTCTTCCTTACTTCCTTCCTTCCTTCCTTCCTTCCTTCCTTCCTTCCTTCTTCCTTCCTTCTCCTTCCTTCCTTCTTCCTTCCCCTTCCTTCCTTCCTTCTCTTCCTTCCTTCCCTCCTCCCTCCCCCCTCCTCCCCTTTCTTTCTTTCTTTCTTTCTTTCTTTTCTTGTGTGTTCATTACATAATTTGAGATCAACCTTTTTACAAAAGATATTAGTTTAGGAGGCTGGAGTGATGGCAGATAGGGCATTTGCCTTGTGTGCAGCAGACCTGGGTCTGATCTGTGGCATCCTATATGGTCCCCTGAGCACCAATGGAATAATTCCTGAGTGCAGAGCCAGGAATAACCCCTGAGCAGAGCTGGGTGTTACCCAAAAAGTAAAAAAAAATTAGTTTAGAGCTAGAGAGGTAATGCACAGCTTAAAGTGCTTATTAATAGTCAACCCAGATTCAGTCCCCAACACTATCGTAAGTCTCTGGAGCACTCCCAAGAATAATCTCTGAGCACAGAGCCAGGAGTAAACCCTGAGTATCACTGGGTTGTCCCCACCACCCTCCAAAAAATAAAATCAACAAAAGGATGTTAGTTTATCTCTTCTTTAATTTTGGACAGAATATCTCCCTCACCACCCTCCCAGTAGCCCTGAGCTCCCTGAGATTAGAAATCATCGCCTATTTCACCTCTGCCCTACTCTGAGACTTGGAATCTGGGACTGTGTTCTGTTCATTTTGTTGACGGAATAAATGCACTTGGCTGGTACTTACAGGTCAAGTTCATTTGCTCACTTTAGAGTCTCCTCTTGTCCCCTTCTCCTTGCTTGTTCTGTATTCTTCTGACCTCACTGGACTCCAAGACTGGTGCCAGGCTGCCTCCTCGGTCGGGGTGAAGAGCACTGTCCTCGGGATGCCAGGCGGAGTCTCATGCCAGGCTGGGGACTCGGAGGCACCGTACCTTCCCTGCCACTCTCCCACCACCCTGTCAGGGCTTCCTGAATGCCATCTGCATGACCACAAGCAGCTTTAGGGCAGTTTATACTCAAACTGAAGGGAAACCTGCGAAGCAAAGAAGACCAAAAAGACGAGGGAAAGAATCATTTAAACAATGTCATCCTGAATTTCTCACAGACGCAGCTTCAGGGCTTAAATCACGATCTATTTTATTCCCATAGTTCCCTGTGGAATTGCCTTTTGTAGTTCTAGTTGTTCCTAACACAGAGGACAAGTGCCTCTGAGAAGAACCTTCTCAGATCTCTCCCTCCCTCCCGTGTTCTCGCCCTCCTGCCCTAACACTTAAACTATGTGGTGGCAATTGCTTCTGGTGCGCCAGCCCCACTCAGCTGAGTTCTCTGCTTTGTTTCTTTGGGGGTTTGCATGTCTTTGGATCACACCCAATGGTGCTCAGAAGCTATTTCTGTCTGTGATCAGGGAACAGACAATATGGGGTGCTGGGGATTGAACCTGCATTCAAGACAAGCACCCTACCCACTGTTCCATCACTCTGGTTGTAGCCTGAGCTCTTTAGAGGTAGGACACCTTGTCTCCTGGCACAGTCAGTGAGTGCTAAGCGACCAATCACTCCTCCCAACTTAGCATGACTCCACAATCTTGGTGTTTCAGAGTTGGCAGAGTTGTTTGTGCTTAGACTTTTCTCAGTGACTTACACATAGCAACCTTGTTCATTCTGGACTCAGATGTGGTCCAAAGTAGGACCACCCACATCTGAGTCCAGATGAAGAGCCAGGGTTTGGAGCTGATTTAACCTCATCTGATGGCAACTACCAGAAATTCACCCACAGTAATCTCTGGTGAATTCCAGCACTGGATAGCAAATTAATTACTGTGCCTCATCAGTAAAAATCTGTGCTTTTCAGCCTCTGTGAGATTATAAATAAATTAACATGACAAGACTTTCAATTCAGAAAACAAAAGCCAAAACATAAAGAACTTCATCAAGAAGCCCAAGCACAATTAGCTCAGAATTCTCCAATAACCCTCCAGGGCTTGTTCTAACCCTGAATTCCCCCATAGAAAGGCTGCCCAAGTGTCCGCGCTCATTTAAACTTCTATCCTATAATTTTAAATTCAGGAACTCAGGTTGTCCTGGCATTCATCACAGAGCAGCCTCAGAGAACTTGGCTGCTCTCATCATTTGTATTTAGTTTCACAGTTAAATATACACACCAGAAGCAACCCCGCTCTTATTTCCCTACTCTCTCCTTGCTTTCTTTTGCTTTTCCTCTCCTTTTCTGACACAGTGCTGGGTTGGGTGGATGTGGCTCTGTTCCAACTTGCCCTGAACATCTGGAACAATTTTTCTATTGTTCTTGATCTGAATTTGAAAAACCACAAATAACTTTGCTAAGCACCATTTCCCCTTAATGTTCAGACCTACCTAAATTTCAGCTGCATTTCTTCCCTACTGGTTCATGTGTACCTGACTCATCGAAGTGCTCTTCCCCACCTGCCTTTTATGAGCCATTTGCTACCCAGGACGCTTGGGCAATCTTTGTCAGCAGCTCTCGACACCTCCCCCACCCCTTTTCTCTCTTCCCGGAAGGAGGAGGCCACAGAATAAAGGATCAGGCATCAGGAGCCCAAGGCACTCATGCCTCCCCCACACCACCCAGGAATGACTGACCTTCATCTCTGAGTCCTGGTGTCACGTGATGAAGGAGCATGCCCATTTGGCAGAGGCCTCTCTGGACCCCAAACAGCATTATGAGTGCTTTGTAGTTGTGGGGGCAGAGAAAGTGGAATGATGACATTTAAAAGGACCTTTGTAGACATAATCAAGTCCATATCACATTATTATCAAATCAACTTTTTTTTAAAAAATCAACCTTTTTCTGTTGTGAATAATATGGGCAAGAAAATTACATTTTGCCCCATTTTCTAGCACATCATTTTGAGGCATCACATACTGGGACATCTTTGGGCAACCAGCACCATTATCAGTCCCCAGAAACATGTTATCATAGTCACTCTGAGTCCGATAGTGATAGCACAGCAGGGAGGGCATTTGCCTTGCATGTGGCTGACCCAGGTTCGATCCCTGGCACCCCATATGGTCCCCCGTTTGGGGTACTTGCCAGGAGTAATTCCTGAGCAAAGAGCCAGGAGTAACCTCCTGAGCATCACCAGGTGTGACCCCAAAAATAAAAAAAGAATAAAAAATAAACATAACCCATTCCCTCAAGCCCTAGCCCAGCCCCTGGGATCCACTATTCTATTTGCTGTGCTTGGACTGTCCTAGCTTCCTCCTTGAAGCACAGCCATAGTCATGCCTTTAGCTTATTTTATCGACTGCGTTGACGGTTCAAATGGAGGATGTGTTGTTAGGCTGAGGGACCTGCCACTGGATGTACATGTGAGGCTCTGCTCCTCCAACAGTCCTTGATATCACGTGCATTGTTTCCACCTTTCAGCTATAGAGATGAACACGACTTGGAGCCATGGCCGTGTCAAGGCCCGCGCGGTTCATCATTAAATGCTGGACTTAGAGATGACTGCAAGAGTATGCTACCTGCACGGCAGAGCCTGGCAAGCTACCGTGTTGTAACTGATATGCCAAATACCAGTAACAATTATAGACCTCATTCCAGAATGGATTGTGGCTCTTTATGTTCCTGGAGCAAGCAGATGCCCTTGGGCTCTACTAGCATGAGACAGGACATATGGAGATGTTACTGGGGCCCTCTGGAGCAAATCGATGAACAACGGGAAGACAGTGATACAGTGATAATTCCATTTTCCACATCCGGACTTCCCCCTCGTCAGAACTCCACCCAGCAGACTAGCCTATCACAGCCCAGCTCATCGAGATCCACCCTGCAGCAGTCTTTTTTTAAATCCGGCCCAGGTATGTTGATCCAGAGACTCACAGACATGGGGCAGAGCTGCTACTAGCTCTCCCTGTGCCCAGATGCTCACGAGGCGCCTGGGAGGGATGGCAGTTTCTAGCCCTGGCCTGCCACCCCATCAGAGCCTTGCAACAAGCCAGATGACGCCCCACTCCTGAGGGCCTCCATTTTCCACATCCAGACTTCCCCCTCATCAGAACTCCACCCAGCAGACCAGCCTATCACAGTCCAGTTTGCGCCACCGCATAGCGGCTGTGCGGTTTATCAATAAATGCTGGATTTAGAGATGACTACAAGAGTATGCTACCCGCACGGCAGAGCCTGGCAAGCTACCCGTGTCCTATTTGATATGCCAAATACCAGTAACAATTATAGACCTCATTCCCATGACCTGATGGAATGGTTTGAGGCTCTATATGTTCCTGGAGCAAGCAGGTGCCCTTGGGCTCTACTTGCATGAGACAGGACATACGGAGATGTTACTGGTGCCCGCTCGAGCAAATCTGATGATGAACAGGAAGACAGTGATACAGTGACAGTGATAATTCCATTAAAAATATTTTTTGAGGAACCACCCTACCTTTTTCCACATTACGTTCCTGCCAGCTATGATGAATGATGTCTTTTCAAATATATCTTTGTAAAACTTCCCATGTTATTAACACAATGTAAACCACCCAGAAAGATTATCAGGGGACAATGGTTTGGTCAAGACAAGAGACCAGGGCCAAGGTAGCTGCTGCAATCCCTTCAACACAGAACATCTCCGTCATTAAAGAAATATAGCCCAAAGAGTGAGACTATGAGGTAAAGTTTCAGAAAGTTCTAGAGAAACTAAAAAACCCTGCTCATTCTCAGCAAGTAAAACATAAGGGCACCTAGAGTCCTTCAACGAATGTATTCATTTGCCAGATAGTTATTCATGGACAAACAGACATTTTATAGCTAAACTAGGTAGTGTGCTATTATATTTGTATAGCCAGTAATCATAACCCAGCATAAGCTGCCTTCTTGTTCGCTTGACTAAGCCACATGGTGGTCTTTTGTATCCAGACATTCCTCAGAGAGCTTCACCCTGCACCTCGCCTCCGATCTTCCTGTTTCCAATGGCGGATGTGGCAGTGCTAAGGTCCTGTGCTCTAGAGGCCCCTGGCTTGCGTCAGAGACACTTCTCCACGAGGAGCGGCTCAGTGGAGCACCACGCCACATAATGCTTTAAGTGAGTTGTCCAAGCGAAGTCCACACAGGACTCTTGCTTCACGAATCCTGTCAGCACCCACCCTTGGCTTCTCTCTCCAGCCCTCTGCATCCTCACCACAGATCCCTCCACAGGTTCCATCCACAGCTCCTCGCCCCCAGGAACAGGCTTTTATTCTGTTAGGGGCGTCAAGGGGAATCCTGTGGCAGATCCCACAGAGGATCCCCGCAGCCCACACAGCTGGCGTGAACCTCAGGGACAAAGATGCCTACTGTCCCGGTGTCCCTGATTCCAGAGTTGATTGGCTGGGCTGGTCAATCAAGAGTTGATTGGCTGGGCTGGTCAAAAATACGGTTGTCCCACCACCACTGCCACCTCAGGAATGTGAGTTTTTGTTTTGATTGGTTTTGATCTGTTTTTCGTAGGGAAAGAGAAGGCAGGAGGTTGTATAACCACAGAGAGATGAGCCTTGCAGACTACAAACTAGGCCGGGTGGCCCATTTCAAAGGCACTGAGGAGGGAGCCAAGGAAACAAAGAGGCAATTTCCTCCAGCCACATCACAGAAATGCAGGGCAGGTCGCATCTAAATGATTACAAAGAATCTGGAAAACTCCAGGCCACAGGCAAACCACAGCCACAAATAATTACATGCCCACAGACTCTGGATGGGGACGATTCTCACGGTCTCAGAACCGACTCCCAGCTCAGCGTGTGGTCCCCCAGCAAGTCCACAAAGGCGGGCGGGCGGGTAACTGGGAAACTAGAGAGAACCCTGGAAGGAACTGAACTGTATCCTGAGTGTTGGAAGCTGTGGGGAACCAGACCACATGAGTCATGCCCCAAGACCCAATCAGAGTCACAGACAATATGTTGGAAAGAGCATCATTTGGGCAGCCAGCCAGACATGGGTTCAAATTCCTGCTCTCTTGTTTCGTATCCCCAGGATTCGGACTCTAAGATGCGGTACTAGATGCAGGGAGGTGATTTGGGGACTGACCCCAAGAAACACCAGGGGGTGGGTAGGAAAGTGAGTGAAGGGGAAGGGGCAGAGTGAGTTTCCCACTGGTTGTGACTGTGGGAAATGAGGTGCAGAGTTGTTCTCAGCCAGAAGCGAGGAGTTGGGGTGCGTGCCCTTCAACACCTGTTGGTCATCAGTTGAGACTCAGTGCTATGCCTGGGGACATGGGGCTTCCATAGCAGACTTTAATGTGGGAAGGTAAGTGTCGAGGAGTGGGCTCCTGTTTGCATCCAGTACAACCACTTACTAGCCCTGTGACCTTGGGCAACCCCTCTCTAATCTCTAGCCTTGCGAGATCTAAGAACAGTCCACTCACTTCTGAGGAAAGGGAGTCCCATTCAACAGGGAGGGGTGGTGGCCCTTTGTTCTACCGACAATTTTCCAGGCTTGCTTCCTCCCCACTCCTTGAATGCAGAGGCAACAGTGGAGAGAAGGAACTGGGGTGATCCAGAGGGATGGGGCGGAAGCAGAAGTGGGTGTGAAGGACAGAGAATCAAGGAGAGGGAGGTGCACGTGATTCCGGGAGTCCATGAAGCCCCAGAAGGGCTGAGGTGGTTGCAGACCTGGGAACCCAGCTGGGCTTGTTAGACTTAGCAGCCTAGATTGGGGAGACAGGACAACAGGCCCGAAAGCTCCTGGGAACCAGAGACTCTGGGGAGGGCTTTGACAAATCCTCAGCTGCAGCATTACTGGAACTGCCCCAACACACACACACACACACACACACACACACACACACACACACACACACAACAAAGCCTCGGACATAGTCCTTGTGGCTTACACAGGGGAGGTCATTCTGCAGCACAGGAGCCGGTACATGAGTGGGGCTCCACTGTAGGCAACTGGGGTTCCCATGTGGGACTCTCTGAGACCTGTGAGGCATTCAGGAGGGCAGAGACTGGCTTTATCTAATGCTCCCCCAGCTCAGATAAGAGCTACCCTTTGGGGGTGAACCCCCAGGACTTGTAGGCTGCCTTATCTCAGGCAAACAAGCTTCTGAGATGGCTAAGGATGCCTCCAGCCCAGGAAGGATGCAGGTGTGGTGAGCACCGAGGGGTCACAGGTGGGGGGCTGCTGCCCTGCCCCATCCCATGGGGGGGAGCCTGAGTGTGCCTGTGACTGTGCATGTGAGAGATAGTGTGTATGTGAGTGTATGTGTGTGAGTTGTGTCTGTGTGACATGCAGCTCCTGCTACACCCTCCTGGAGCTCTCAGGAAGGTGGTCTGGACAGCATGAGGAATAAAAAAATGAGGTTTCCTACAAGTGGTGATGGCGCCTGAGGGCCAGTGAACCTGAGTGCCGGGTGAAGCTACACCCAGAGGCTCTGAGTGTTCCTCAAGGCAGGCAGGAGCTATGCCAAAGTCTGGCCAAGTGTGGGAAGAAGGGTGCAGCTCCCCAGACAGGGTCACAGAACACCAGCAGGAATCCTGAGCCTTTCTCCCTGGTAGTTAATTAAAATGAGAAAAAAGTAAAAGCTGTGAGAGTATGCCTATTTGCAGGAAGGGCGTCTGTGTTTAATAAGGGAATGCAACCAAACAGCAAAAAAAAGGAGAAAAAGACCACAGGCTTTCCAGGAGGGACCTATGTGGCCTGCTCGGTGCCCTCCCAGATGGAGCCACCCCAGTGTGGTCCCAGCTGGTGACTCTCAGTCCATTCCAGCCTCCAGAGGGAAGAAAGGGTCAAGACAAAAGGGGAGAGAACACCGGTCCCACAAAGGTGTCTTGAAGGCAGCTGCTCCAAAATTGCCATGGCACACTTCAGTGACACCATGGGCCCAGTCTGATCTGTCTTCAGGAGGGCCTGAGAAAGAGGATTGTCTGTGGGACCATGTGCCCAGCTGGAAATCCTGTTCCCTGGGTTCATCCAGCCTCCTGAACCACTGCAAACCCGCTGGTTCCCTTTCAAGGAAGGAAGTATAGCCAAAGTTTGTTGCATTTACAAGAAGAACATAAGAAATGCCCCTTTGTGTTCTGAGCACACTGCTATTCAGCTGTGTCGCACACACATATACGCTCACCCTTACAGCAATGTGGATTGCTGCCTTACACGTAGCTGTAGGGTAGAGGAGGAGGCCTCTGGGCACCAAAGCAGCAGCCACCGGGCAGGCACTGTTCCTGAGACCTTCTCCAGAGCCGTGAGTCCCAGCTGCACCACCAGGAGGCCAAACAGACCTTTGAAGGACTTACCACACCTGGAGCACACCCGCAGGTCGTGGTTCCTGATGGCTCCTGGCTTCTCAGACAGGCCCCAGCAGGCGCCAAGCCACAGGGACCGCCTGCAATGCTGTATTTCCCCCTTCCTTCCCTGCCTCATCTCCCTGCTCCCTGCCCCAGAGGGCATCCCAGCACCTAGGTCTTCTCAGAGCCAAATTTGGGAGGAAGTCACATGAAGACCTTTCCGAAATCCATGTGGACGCCAGCCAGTCTACCAGTAACTGATTCCGAACTCAAACTCAGATCTCGAAACTTCACGGTCAGTCTCCTTTCCACAATGCCAGAGCATTGTCTTTAAACGCATTATTCTGTCAAGGAATAGCTATCCTGAAATTGGTGAATCAAATCCCTGGCCCACACAGCGAATGGAGTAGGTTAAATGCAATCAAGCCTCGCCTCCAAGTATTAAGGATAATCACCAGGACTGGCTTTGCTAATAAATGGAGCCTCGGCCTCTTCTGCCCCAGCAATTCAGGGAATGACTATTTGATTTGTTTTTTTTTTTTCTCCTTTATTAGAATACTGAGCCCAAAGGCGGGAGCTGTTGCATTCTACCCTGGCTCACAAGAGCGACAGTATATGCTACAGCCAGAGGGAGAGGAATAGAAGCTCTGGGGCCTTTCAGAACCATCTGTGACCCCAACTTTGCCAGCTGACCCTGTGGCACAGGAGATGGCTACAGGCCGAGAGCTGCAGTCCCGCCCTATCAAACACCTGTGCACATGACCGGACACAAATGATGATGGAGATGTCGGGGACCTGGGCTGAAGGATTCCTGTGGAAGAAGGAACAGAGGGAATGACCAGACGTAGCTAGAAGGAAAGGTTGGGCAGCAAAGCTTGGCGCCTCTCTCTCCTGCTCGAAGGCCCGCTCTCCAGCCCGCTTCTCCTTGGCACTTGACTCTGCCTGCAAATCTGGCATTTCTGGTTTGAATGATAACGCCATTTCCATGACAAACAACAATGTCGACAGCATCCACTGTCCCTGCTGTCTCTGAGTCTCTGGAGGTACCTGCTTTATATCTAATGATCCCTTTAAACTGAGCCACAAGCCCATTGGAAGCCCCAAGAAACTGAGTGTCATCCAGGTCAACCAACCTGAGGGAAGTCACTAAACTGAGAGTTCCGGTCTGTGCTCCAGAGGCCGCCTTGGCTTCCAGCACATGGCTTCCAGATGAGTTTTATCTCTGGCTTTTATGCAAAGCCCCCAACCCCACATAAGGCAAAGTTCCCCCAGGTCAGCAGCTCCAAGCAGTGGGTTTATTTTTATTTATTTATTTATTTATTTTTGCTTTTTTGGGTCACACCCGGCGATGCTCAGGGGTTACTCCTGGCTCTGCACTCAGGAATTACTCCTGGCGGTGCTCGGGGACCATATGGGATGCCAGGGATTGAACCCAGGCCGCCATAGGCCAGCCACGTGCAAGGCAAACGCCCTACCCGCTGGGCTATCGCTCCGGCCCCAGCAGTGGGTTTAGAATTCGGTTTTTCACAGACGGAGGGACACAAGATAGGGTGTAGCGGTAGCTATGGCCGAGAGCTGAGGAAGCTGCCACTCCTCCTCTCTCTACACCTTCTGACCAACACCATTCCTGGCTCCCAGCTTCCCTGGGGAAAATCAAGGGAAGCCCTGCCCAGGACCCCACATGCCTGACAATGACCCCCAAGCCCTTCATGCAGCAGGCCAGGTCCAAAGAACATGGTGGTCTTCGCGTCTGGGTGACCGCAACTGCCTCAGTGTGGGGGTGCATGCAGTATTCCCCCCCAACTCCTCCTACAGCTCGGGGTGAGGAGAAACAAGAGAGAGAAATAAACAAAGTGGGGGAGGAAGTATTAAAAACTGATCTGGCTGCATCTCCTCAAGACAGCAGACTCCTTAACATTTTATCTGTGGCAGCGTGGTGAGTAAGTGGCCTGGTGCCAGAGGCTTAGGGAGAAGCAGCAAGGGAGGTGCATCCTGGCTGGAAGCCTCTGCCCAGGAAGAGAGCAGGGGAAGACGACGCCTGCTCCTGCGTGTCTCACAGGAAGCTGCTCCCTTCTGCCTGCCTCAGCTCCAAGGACATCTTGGTGCTACTGTGGCTTCTCTGCTGCATTCCAAATCACCAGCCATAAATCTTCTGGCCCTTCCTGTTTTTCTCTCTCTCTCTCTCTCTCTCTCTCTCTCTCTCTCTCTCTCTCTCTCTCTCTCTCTGTGTGTGTGTGTGTTTGTGGGGGTAGGGTGGATTGAGTACAACATCTTGGCTGTTTCTTAATAAAATGGTGAGTGCCGAGGATCCATGAATACCAAGGACCAGAGCAGTGACTGGAGCCAGGCCTTTCCTAATGCTATTAAAAGGCTCGGGAACAAAGCACTGTCTGCTGTCAATGTCCACAATCAGAAAACGAACACAGTAGCCAGAGGGGGTGGTGGATGGGCAGGCCACGGGGCAGAGGAGAGAATTCTGTTGCAAGAGCAACAAGCCTGACCTTCTGAGACCACAACCCCAAACACAGAAAAGGGAAGATTTCTTTCTTTGTGACAAAAATCAACATGACTCTCAATAGGGCTGATATTTGGCTTTCAGACCTGGGTTACCAGGAGGCAGGGCCCAGTACACAAGTTCTGTTCAAGTTTCTGGATGGGACACTTGCCAGCATTCCATTAGTTAAAGTGTCACATAGCTGAGCCCCATATTCCAAGGGTGGAGAAATAAATGTCACCTCTGTCTTGCTGAGGAGTGGCAGAAGCATATGGCCAAGGGACAACAGCCCAGGGACAGCTAGGACTATAACCATTTCACCAAGGGCCTTCCAAATTCCAACCCTTGCCTCTAAGAGTTCAAAGTCTTCCCAGGCGATTTATTTTTAATGCTCACTCCAGTTCATCTCCTACATTCATTCAGATTTCTATCTTAAAGTTCTCTCCAGATGGTAGCATTGTAACCAGAGACTGAAGTGAGGAACTAGGAAATATTTTGTTATAAGGTAACATTCTACCTGAAATTTGGTACTGTGTTATTTGAAAGTGGACTTGTATTTGTTGTACAAGAATATTGCAAACTATAGGGCAATCACCAAAACATTCTTTCTTAAAAGAATAGAATGGCATCATGTAAAATGCTCAATGAATCCCAAAACTATAAAAAAAGAGGGAAAGTTCTTTATAAAGCATTCAAAATAAAATTTATTACTCTATGCTAATAATCACTTTAAATGTGAGTTGTCAAGGAGCTGGAGTGATCATATAGTGCCTAGGGTGCCTACCTTGCACGCAGCGCAACCCTGGTTTGGTTCTGTGCATCCTATATGGTCTTCCAAGCCCACCAGGAGTGATCCCTGAGCACAGAGCCAGGAATGAGTATTAAGCACTGCTGGGGGTGGCCCAAATTATTTTTTAAGTTATCTAAATACCAATCAAAGCAATAAAAGGCAGAGACTTCTAGAAAGGATCAAAGAAAACAATAAGACCTGTCTTATAACAATAAGATCTATTCTCTACCAACAACACACTTTCCATGTTTCCAAAGATCACTTTGAATCATAATCCTGGGCTCTGCCACCTTGATAGCTGCCAAATTCATAGGAGCTGTATCAGTTCTAACATCACATGTGTCCTTTCTACTGTGGGTAAATTTTACCCTTTAGGACAATCCTGGACCCTCCTTCATGCCTCTGTACTCGTCCTGCAAGACTCTCAGACACATGTTCCGTGCCCACCCCTGCCCACCATCACTTCCCCCACCTTAGCCGAATGCCCAGGCGGAGAGGGCCTGGCCTGTGTGAGCCTCTCCTCTCTGTTCAGAGAGCATTTTCTCTCTCTCACCCCCCACCACCACTCCCAGCCGAAGAGCATGTTTCCGCTGCACTGAGGGATCTCTCTGAGGAGCAAGACTCTTATTCAGCTTTGCTTGATTCCTATTTCCCTCTACAAGTCCAGGACATTAGTTGGAACCCAGGAGATCACAGTGGGCTGAGAAGATGAATGAGTGAATGGACAAATATTGCCTTAGTTGAATTCTCCTGTATGGGGCCTTGGGTGCAGGTAATGTTTCCAGGAAAGATCTCATGAAGCATAAATCAGAGGGTAAAGTAAGAGAGGGAGGGAGAACAGGCAGTCAACTAGCTTATTAACTACCCTTCACTGATTAAAAGGGGGCAGAGGCTTAATCCCACCCATAGATGACTTCTTAGGGAGGACCCTATTGAATATGGCTGCAGGGGTCTCAAACCAAAATAGGAGCCTGGGAATTCATGCACCTGTTCCGTTCCCTCTTGGTGGTGGTAACTGCCCTGCTCACCTGCACACTGACCTGAGGTACCTCACCCTTCCTCAGGCCTGCAGCTGAGCAGCTTCCTGGTCGATGGGGGAAAGGCCCTTCAGCAGGGCGTCAACAATTTTTGCTACAAATGCAATTATCTTAGAAGGAGCTATCAACTATTGAGCAGCTGAGTGGAGAGATTTTCCCAGGCCATTTACGCCCCAGCACATTGTTCTCATGGCAGATGGTGAACAAGTATTTTCTATTTGCTCTCTGAAGTGTTACACTCTGCCCAAGGCACGGTTGGAGTGGGCAGGTGTCAAGTCACAGAGTACCTTCTCTCTCTCTTTCTCTCTGTCTCTCTCCCCCCAGAAGATCTAAATCACCGAGGCTGCCCCCAGGTGCCTGAATTATAACAGGACTCTGCTCTGATGAGAAAATTGAAAGTAGGGCTGATACAGTTCTCAAGGCACATCCCACTGACAATAATAGACCAAAAGTAGGATGAAGTGTTGCCGTGATGTCCTCAAGCACCATTTCTTTTCTGCTTTTTGGGTCACACCCAGCGATGCTCAGGGGTTACTCCTGGCTCTGCACTCAGGAATTACTCCTGGTGGTGCTCGGGGGACCACATGGGATATCCCAGGATTGAATCCAGGTTGGCTGCTTGCAAGGCAAATGCTCTACTCATTGGACTATTGCTCCAGCCCTCCTCAAGCACCATCTTAAACATGTGAAAGTCCTTAAAATAGGGATGTCCAGACAGGAAGTGCCATTTTGTGGAACAAAGCTGTATGGTTTTGCTGATTTTCCTCTTAGATTCAATGGTCCTTCCAGCTGTGTGGAAGATATCACGAGGAGATGAACAGCAAATTGGGGTGAGGGAGGGAGGGAGGAAAAGCTGTCTAAGTGCTGATAATAGAATTGCCGGGTGGAGGCATTTTCAATTGTTTTGTTTTTCATTGCTTTTTAGGATCCATGGGGGTTGGAAGACTTATTTGAAAAGGAATTCTGTCTAGCTCTGGAAGAAACCCAGTGCTGCTCTGGCTTTGCACTGTTCTTGTTAGTAACTGGAAGAGTCTCCTCACCTGGAGGCTGCAATACAGGAAAAATCTACCTATAGTGGGGGGCCACTAAGGAAAACAATAGGGCTAGAGAGATAGTACAGACGGCTGGCATTAGATGAGGCTGGCCCCAGTTTGATCACTAGCACCACATAAATTCCCCAAGCACCACCGAGAGTGATTCCTGAGCACAGAGCAGGGAGCAAACCCTAAGCACAGTCAGGTGTGGTCCAAACACCAAAATAAAACAAGCTATCCCTCTGGTAAAACAGAGAAGGGACCAGTGTGCTAACAATTGTTGGAAATGGTAATACTAGCCTAGAACTGAGCATTGAATGTAGGCAAAAGGGATATACATGATAACCCCTAAACATATGTATTGCAAGCCACAGTGTAGGAGAGAGGAGAGAGAGAGAGAGAGAGAGAGAGAGAGAGAGAGAGAGAGAGAGAGAGAGAAGGTAAAAGTGCCTTCCATAAAAGCAGACTGGGGAAGGGGGAGGGAATCAGGGACGTTGGTGGTGGAAAATGTGCACTGGTGGACAGGTGGGTGCTGGAACACTGTATGACTGAAACCTAATAATGAACTGTTTTGTAATTGTATATCTCACACTGGTATAATAAAATTTAAAATAAATAAAAAAAAATAAAACAACATTCTCAGGTGAGGAATATACTATTGAGCGCAATATACTATTGACCTTGACTCTCTCAAGGTCAGACAAACACATGAGCCCTGGAGATGACTACCTGGAGCAGAGTATGTAACACGAGCTACGAAGTACCCAGGGAAACGCGGAGTCTAAGCCCGAGGTACTCTCAGAGGAGGGTGGAGGGTGGCCATAGATGCTGGATGCACTTGCAGTAGGCGCTAACCTCTGGCTGCCCCCAGGGGGCGCCCCAGAGCAGGAGTGACACCATTGTCTTACAGTGAAGGGCTGACTTGGTAATCCAGTGTCTGTCCAGCATGGAGCAGGCTTGTCGACTCAGGTAGTCCAGAATGACAGGTGGCATCTGGCCCTTCGGCTGCAGCCAAGTGGGAAGGGACAGCTGTGCTCCGTGAGCAGATAACCCTCATGAAGCTGAAGGGCTGTAGCTTGTGCGGAAGGGATCTGAGTGGGTTCTATCAACATCTGCCTCTGAATGCCAGACTAACCAAACCATCTTCCTTCTCCGAACTGCTGATGCCAACCAACACCTCTCATATCTCCCAGACATATGAGCTATGGAAATCCTAGGCATTAATACCAGCAGCTCTCAGCCTGTCACAGAGATGGGTTCATTAACTGCCTTAGCTCACTTCCTTCAGGGTAAATGTAAACTCCTCTAGATCTTTCCCATCCATTCGATTTGAATATATTAATCAGTAGAATCAATAGCAAGACTCTTTGACTCCATTGAGCTCTCCATGCTGAAATGTGTGTCTCTGATGTAAGTGCCGCTATGTGCCTGACTCTTAAACTTAAATGAGAAACCAAACCTAGAGGAGCCCCTCCCTCCCAAAATGTTCATTTTCTCAATCCGAGTGGAACCAAATCCAAATGGTTTTCACTGGAACAGGAATCAGAAGCAAATGTATATGCTTTCTACGATTACTAAAGCAAAGTTTGCCTATCAAAATAGTCTCAAAGCCAAGCAATCCCAGTGCAGTTTCATTTGGTTTGAGCTCCTGGTAGCGGCTAGTCCCCTACTCACAGCCAGCTCAGTTCTTTGGTGACTGTCAGAGACCACACTTGAAAAGTGGCTGCCTTTTCAAGGTAGAGTTGGAAATTCTAGATGGAGGAGGAAGGTCAGGGGGCTCATCTGAGAAAACGCTGGACATGCCGAGAAAATACAGGAACAGAGTAGTGGGGAAGAGAGAAGTCTTGTTGAACTGCAAAATGTTCTGATTCTCTGCCCCCTCTCTGCAAAAGATCCAAATCCAGTTCCAGCTTAATGACTTTTCCCCCACCTCTCTTCTCAGCATCCTTGTTCCTGTAAGTGCCTTATCCTGGAGTATTCCGGCATTATCAGCCCATGTAAAATGCCTGGCATGACAGGAAACTCAGTCACCTCCTGCCTCTTGTCCTGGGGTGCACCTGGAGCTCCCCTCTCTCCCACCCCAAGCACGTACAAGCAGGTAAGACAAGATCTAACTGGCTGCATCTTCCTGAGGCCTTCTCTCAGCCACGAGATGGAAACTGACAAGAATGAGTGTCTCCCTGGCTACCAAGGGACCAGACCTGCTGTTCATTTGGGGTCTGGCAGGATCTCGTTGATTATTTTATAACGCTGCTTAAAGACGAGCTTCCCCCTCTTTTCTTTGAAATATTTGCTTACATACACTTTCTCACTTTTCTTACCATCTTCCCACCCTTCCCACATACACACTCAGAAATAGCTTCTCCTCCAGAGTGCGGGCTGCGGCTCCAGGCTCTCGGGGTGGGCGGGGCTGCAGAAGCCTGCGGGGGCCCTTCTTGGAGCTGGCAAGCGGCCGAGCAGGGAGAAGGGCTCTGGCCTCGAACCAAGGATGTAATTATCGACATGCTTAGCATCCACCGACTCTTCTCCTACGAGGGCTTTGCTAATGAGATAATCTGCCGCACAGGTCTTTTGTTATATTCATTTTGTTGAGAGAGATAAGAGAGAGAGAGAGTCAGAGACAGAGACAGAGAGACAGAGACTTAAAAGAATGGTACCCAACAATTCAAACCCCAGGGATGGGCTTGGGAGTCCTTGGAAGTGGAGCCAAGTGGCAGCATCCTGACCTGGCAGGAATCCAGACACATGGACGCACATTGCACACATTTAGGGTCACAAAAACCTCTTCCGGCCAGGACAAAAATGAGCTCTTTGACTCAAAATCAAACAAACTCAGAAAGTTCAAGCAGCCCCTGGCCAGAAAGCCGGATATCTCCCAGATAAGGCGTGTGCTCAGAGACAACCCAGCTGTGCCGGGAGACCACGACTGTCCCCAAAGCAGTGCAGCCTTTTGCACCATGAAGGCATTTGAGCTAGTGACTGATGGGCTGTGGGTGGGACCTGGGCCGACGAGTCCCACCAGTGCTGAGTGAAGGCAACCACGTTGGCTGCACGGCCCCGGTGGCCGAAGAGCACCTTCTTTGAGACCAGGCAGTCATTCAATATTTCATGTGAAATCTCTATTTTTTTATAAGGGGAGGCTGGGGCGGAGCTGCTCCTCTATCCTATGTGCTTGAGATCTTTTTGTGGAGCTAGGGGAGCTCTGCCATGAAAGGAGGGTGGTTCGGGGTGGCTTGTCCCTGAGTCTGGGTGCCGTGCAGCTAACCCCATCATGAATAAACCCAGAGCAGGGAGCCAGCAGTCACTGGGACTATCTGAGCAAAGGGTCAGAAGAGAAGGAAGAGACGCTCTTGCAAATCCAAACTAGGACACTTCTAAGACTGGACCTGAGGTGTTCACAAGGGCTTGGGGACACTGAGACATCTGGTACCCCAGGGAGACCTGTGCTAACTGGCATTCTCGCTGTTCTACATAGGTCACTTCTGATGATGCTTGGGGGCCCAGAGTCACTTCCCATGATGCTAAAGCGGTGCGATGTCTGAAACTCAACACAGTCCTTGCCTTGCACTTGCTAGCTATGTGCCTATCTCTTGAGCCACAAACCCAGCCGCTGTTCCCACTGATTTTTACATGTTTAAGCCTCCTGTGAAGAAACTCAGTACACCCTTCTTAGGTTCTTCTCTGGACTGGTCTCTTACCAGTCCACTCTTGGTCCTGCCCCAGGTTCTGTGCCAGAGGAGCACTCCGTGTCTACACTGACCTCACCCAGCTGGTGCACAGAGAGCCCAGGACCAGCAAGAGTAGCCCTGCTGGTCTCTTCAGCTTCCTGTGTTTATGTTCTGCTGCAAGATGGAGTCCTTCAGGCCTTCCGACTAAGTGTCCCCCAAGCTTGTCTGTGGCCTGAGTGTACGGCACCCAATCAGCCTCCCATGGGGGCTAAGAGTTCTCTCCCCTCGTACTCACACTTCCAATGAGGCCACAGCTTTGGAATTGGCTCCTTGCCAGAAGACTAGAAACAAACCCCAGGCCTCCTCAGACCCCCTCAGTCACAGGCAATGATTCTCTAAGAAGTTTCTGCTTTCTTTTCTTTATCTTTTCCCCCAATTTTATCTTCAAGGCAGAAGAAAGTTCCCAGACAAAGGCAACGAGCACCAAGGCCCCTCTTCAGAGCTGCCCTTGTTCAACCCTTGGCCATGTGCTGTGTTCGTTCTCTCTTCTCTCTCAATGCACATTGTTTGCAAGAGCTCGATGGCACTCACTAACATGGGGCATAGCAGCAAGGCCTGGGAGCCAGACCAGGTCAGGACAGCAGGCGTGTGCCATGCAAGGATGCCAGGCTGTGGCCCACCAGAGGAGGAGGGGGCCAGAGCAAAGGCCATCATGCCAAGAGCTCTGGGTCAGCTCAGCCATCAGCGTGAGCACTTTGTGTGTGAGGGGAGACTCAGAGCTGCTAGAGTGGGGCGTCTGCCATGCCGCTCTTTGTCCCCAGCTGAAAGGAAGCCAGGGGACTGCCCGCCATTGCTGCCACAAAGGCACCTTTCAAGAACAAGGTCCCAGTGCCTGAGGCCTGGGGAGGGAAAAGTGGGGTGCAGAGGATACCACAACCCCAGCATCCCGATAAGTGGAACAGAGACAGAAACCAAACAAAACATGCTTTTCTCTCTTCCTCCATTCTGAGTAGGAAAGGAAAGAGAATGGGACTAGACCGATGAGAGTGTCCTCGATACAGGAAAGAGAAAGGGCCTCAGCAGGTGAGACTGTCCCCCTCACAAGAAAGAGAATAGGCCTTGGCCAGTGATTGTCCCTGCTTACATGCGCAGTAGACAGGGGTACCTACTCCTTTCACACTCATGCTCACAGAACCAAACATGTGCCCAGATTCTGTGCAATGCCCATGTGCAGCCCCTAGGGTCCTCTCACAGGAAGTGGCTATGAGTGATCCCCATCTTGGTGGGAGGGAAGTTCCCGACCTGTGGGGAGAAAACACTTTTCACAGAGCCTTAGGGCTCTTTCCTGAGCATGCTCAGAGAAGATGGAATTGTGGGCCAGTCAGCATCTGCCACTTGGAGAACAAATGGGGCCTTGGATGCCAGCCCCTACTTCCTCATCAGCTGCTCTGACCTGTTTTATACCTCATTCGAGGTACAGCAGTGGATCTGGGGGCTTGGTGGGGCAGTGGGTCATTTCTCCAAGCACCCCAGCCCTCCACACATACCTTCTAGTAAGGTTGGAAGGAAGCTCCCACTGTCATCTCCTGCCAGGGGAATGGTGTTTGCACCCTCATATGATCATTCACCAGGGAAGGAGGTGCTTAGTGGAGTCCTCGCCCTACTGAGTGTAGTGGGCAGATCCAGGCCAGCCTGCCCACCCTCTCATGAAGGGGAGTGCCATGGCTTCTGTGGCCTCAGAATCTGCTTTGCTGTCTTTCCCTTCTGTGCTCTCCCTCTTCCTGGGATCAGTTCCCAGATCAATGACTTTGACCCCCATCTTGGGCCCATGTCTGCTTTCAGGGGAATGCAAAGAAAGACTCAAGGCCTCCAGTTTTCAGATACAGAAAAAAAATGAGACATTGAGGAATATACTCAAGAGCAAACAGCCAGGAGGCCCTAGCACTGCCAGGAGTGATTGCTGAGTGCAGAGCCAGGAGCAAGCCCTGAGCATCACTGGGCGTGGCCCCAAAACAAAAAAAAAAAAAAAAAAAGAAAAAAAAACATGGGCAAGCAGCTATGACTGTAGTATAGGCAGCCTGGATCCAGAGGCTAAGGTCTAAATCCTTCCTTCCTTCCTTCCTTCCTTGTTCCTTCGTTCCTTCCTTCCTTCCTTCCTTCCTTCCTTTTCTTCCTTCCTTCCTTCCTTCCTTCCTCTCTCTCTCTCTCTCTCTCTGTTTCTTCCTTTTTTATTTTGGGCCACACTCAGCAATGCTCAGGGCATAGTCTTGGCTCTGCACTGGAATCACTCTTGGCAATGTTTGGGGGACCATATGGGATACTGGGGATCAAACCTAGGGTTGGGAATGTGCCAGACAAATGCCTTCCCTGCTCTCCTATTGCTCTGGTCCCTGAGTTCGAAGTTTCTGATCAGGTTCCTTGAACAATCCCTAAAGCCTGTGTTCAGATCCAGGTTGCTGCTCCCTCCTCCCAGTCATTCCCAGTCAGGTTACTGCTAGTCCACGCCTGCTTTAGAACTCCTTCTGTGGGCTTAGTGCTCAATACTCAGAGCCCAGCATCATGCTGTTGAGGATTGTTTGTTAGAGTGGATCTTCCTTACCAAAACTATAGGTTGCCCACATCAGGAGGGTCCACTGTGACCAGAGCACACTCATCCTTATTCCTCCATTGCTCTGTCACATTGGCACACATACTCCTGTTATACTCGGTGGCACAGTCACATTCTCCTGCTATACGCTGCAGCACAGGCACACACACTCCTGACATACTCTGTAGCATAGTCACACATACTTAAACGTTCCTGCCGTACTCTGCGGCATGCCGCTGTCATTCTCTGTAGTATTCCTGTCATGTTCTGAGTATATTCACACAGACCTGCTGTGGTCTCTAGTCTGCTTACACACTTCAACTACATACTGTAGCACACTCACATATCCGCCTGCTAAATTCATTATATCCGTATATGTACTCTGGCCAGTATTTTTTGAGTACTCACAATGCAGCTTAGCATTGTGCAAGATGCTGCAGGGATACAGAAATCCATAAGACCAAATGTTCACCGAGGAAGAATGTGGATCCAGCTTCTAGTTGAGTATTCAAAACTGGGGCCCAAATACTGACACCGAAAGCAGATTTTAAAAAATATTGCACAGTCTGATGATTAAATTAGTATCTCATTATGGAGAGGCCAATGTCCAGCAACTCATCAAATCAGCCATCCAAGGATGGGGAAGCCTTGGCCCGGTGGCCCACGGAGGCGAAGGGGAACAGTGGACCCAGCCTTTGATATGTGGCTCCTGTTTCATCTGCCATGAATTAATACAGTCTGTGGACTGCATAGCAATGAGAGTCTACCAGAAATCTTGAATCTGCTGCAATTTTGATTCCTAACATTGGAACTTGTTACTTTCCAGTCCTTGTTGAGCTGGAAAAAGGAGATTAATTCAAGGGATGAAAAGAAGTCATACTAATGGCAGGGATGATATAAATTTGTATTCAGTGAAGCAAATCAGCAATGCCCAGCCTCTACAGGAGTGGACGGTGAAGAACGGCATGTTCAATTACTCCTGTCTCGGGCTGTCAATTTAAAACACCTTTTGTGCATTCTTTTCTTTGACCAAATACATGTGCATTTCACGCACAGTGTGAAGGCAATGCAGGCTAACCTGCGCCATTAGCCCCACCCCACCACCACTACCACCCCCAAATGAAAAGGTTCAATAGCAAAAGCTTGGAAGTTTACCCATAGTTGCTTTTATTGGAAGCACTTTCTGTGTACAAATATAAGCCAGCTATTAATGTGTGTGTTGTGTGTATGTGTGCGTGACTTTGTCGCAATTAAAAAGAAAATAAAGACGGCAGTGGTTTGAATCATAATGATTTGCAACTAAAAATCCATTAGCCCTCTCTATGGATGATGCTAAATATACCAAATGTCAGGATGTGGTGGACTGGAAGGACAGCCTTAAAATAGTTCCTTTGAAACGAGCCCCTCCGGATGCTTTTTCTCCACCGATCTATCTCCTTGACATATATTCCTGCGGAAAGAAAGCCAAGAATCAGTGTCAGGCAGAGTCTAGAGAGGGAGAACAGACCAATACTTATTGTTCTACAGTGTTAAACCCAGGAAGCCCATCACGGAGGGCCCCAAGGAGACTTGCTCGCCAGCCTCTGTCCTCCGGGCCCTGCTCACTCACACTGGAAGACAGGCGCAGCTTTGTGGTCATCCTACCTGAAGCTTTCCGTGTGCAGCATAGAATGGGCGGCTAGAGTCCAGGGAATATCAGCAGGTTCCATTACTGTTCTGAGCACCCATATTTCTGAGGCTGTGCTTTGGAAGCTGGAGGTTGGGAGTCAGACTTCCAGTCTCTTGCACCCAAATGGTTTTCTTGAGGACTTTCTCTTGCTGGGTGAGCTCTGCTGCCTTCCCAGCAGGCTGGGGCCAGGCTCTTCACTCTAGATGTTGCATCAATACCAAGCTCTTTCTTCCCCCATGGGACTGAACTGGGTTCTGGAAGGGCTGATTGGGATGAAGAGCCAGGGACAAGTGAGGCAGCATGCTGGTTCATCTTCACAGGGATTGCCTCCCTTCTCCAACTCACTGCAGCTCTCCCAGGGACTCCCTGCTTTGCCTCCGAATAAGTAGCTAATTCCTTGTCTCAGGGTCCTTTGGGAGAGGAACCATAGGAATGGCCACGCCCCAAATAGCTGAATGGTTCCCCTCTCCCACCCTGCAAGATTTCCAGAGAAGGGTTTATTTCCCAGTTACACATCTCCTTGGTATATGGAACTAATGGGGGGAAGAAACTGAGGCTATAACTTTAAAGAATGCAGATCGCCTAAGTTTAGAGGCAGTGCCAGATCCCAGACCTCTATTCCATTCCTTTGCACAGAATTTAAACCCCCAATTTGTCCTATTTCACTTAAGAATTTATAGCCACGTTAGTTCTCCATCTGTACCGTACTGAATTTGGTCTCTTTCACTATGGATCTGTCTGAAGTTCATCTGTTTGCTCATGTAGGCCAGAAAGAATACAGAGAGGGAGGAGGAACTTGCCCCCATGCCCTCACAAGATGAATTAAGAATATGTATGACTTCTCTTAAGGTTCTCCTGAGTATTGACTGACTTATTCTTCTAGAACCCAGATGAAAACCAAGTATGAGTTGTAGATTTGCCCGGATGGTGAACCACAGCTAAGGATTGAAGCCAGAACTGGGGCTGACGGAGAGGAGAGAGGCTTGGTGGTGAGCTGGAACAGGACCGGCTCTAAGCAGCCTTTTTCAGATTTTCCCCGAGTTGCAAGGGTGATCAGGGGGCTTATTTAGCACCCAGGGAACTCTAGTTTGATCTTACTGCTCCTGGATCTTGGGTTGAGAATAAAGACTTTGGGACTGTCAGTCCAGAGGAAGAACTGGCTTGGGAAGGACAGAAGTTGCCCAGCTGCTCTCCTGGAAGGCTAACCTAGTCCTCACACCAGGGATTTAGCCTCCTTGTCTAAAACCCAGTTGACCATGGAACTAAATTTGGAGCCTCAGAATGAGAGACCGGTTGTCAGTCTCTAAGTATTCCTACTGTCCCTACCCAAAGTGCAGAAGCAGTCAGCCAGGGTCAGGGTCTCTTGTTAGAGTCACAGATTCTCTTCCACATGCAGATTCATAACTAATTTTCAGTTCAATAGTTTCTAAGGGATTTTGCAGAACATGGCTGGAATTCTGAAGCATTTGGCTCTGAGAAGCAGGTTGGGGCAAGAGTTGTAACATAGCAAGGATAGTCCTGTTGCTTTGAGCTGGAAGGACACATCCCTTTGGCAAAATGTGAAAGGCACTGTCCCTAAAGGAAATTGATGCTTCGAGTATGATTTCAAGTCATAAGAAGAAAAAACAGAAGACCTGAACATTTTAAAAGGCGCAGTTTGGTTGAAGGCGAAGGGAGGCAGGGGTTATACTCCATTAGCTAAGGCCAGACAAATGTCTAAATAGGTCAGAAACAGATGTAAGAAATGATTGATTTTTTTCTTTTAAGGAAAATGTAGATAATTATTTTAAAAAATAGAAGCCAAATAATTTTTAAGTTCTTGGTTGCAAGGAAGTAGCATGAGAGGAAATGAGTAAGAACTATTTTTTTATGTAGCACTATGTGTACTGTTGGGCTTTCGGTTGCAACGTGCATGCATTAATTCCTTTTGCTATTTATCACAGTGAGTTTCAAAAGAGAGAAAAGACAGCAAGGTTAAAGCTGAACAAGTTTACAAAGGCAAGAGCATATTTTTTAAGAATACAAAAGACGTGAACATATTTATAGGCAGACATTAAAGTAACAACAGCAAGATGTTAAAGATTGAAGAAAGCAAAGGGGATGCAGACCTTGGTCCTTTACTTGCATCTGAGCTTCTGCCCAACCTTCCAATGACCCTGAACAAGAATTTACGTGTTCCCAATCCCAGAACATCCCTTCACATTGTTTCTTGTTGGGATGGGAGGGGTCATGCTGGCATGCTGGGATGAAACTTGGGCCACCTTGTATGCACTTCAATCCTTTGAGTGATCTCTACTGCACAAAATATATTTTCAATGGCAACAGTTGCACCCATTTATTTACCTCGCTTAAAAGCTAATCAGTGTTGGGGCCGGAGCGATAGCCCAGTGGGTAGGGTGTTTGCCTTGTAGGCGGCTGGCCTGTGCTGGCGGGGTTCTATCCCGGCATCCTATATGGTCCCCGAGCACCTCCAGGAGTAATTCCTGAGTAAAGAGCCAGGAGTAACCCCTGAGCATCGCCGGGTGTGACCCAAAAAGCAAAAAAAAAAAAAATTAAATTAAATAAATAAATAAATAAAGCTAATCAATGTTATTAGGGTGTATTTTGCTTCTGTACCAGTTAGTTATTGCTTTATAACAATACTTCAATGGCACCCAACAATCGACAGTCATTGTTTCATGTGGGGCTCTGGGGTTGTAGGTTCAACAGTCCTGCTCATTTTAACTAGATTTGCTCAGGCTGGAGGGCTAGCTGATTATTCATCAGTCTAGGGTGGTATTATTCAGGACTCTCTTCTCTAGCAGTTCAGTCCAGGAAGGTATTCTGACCCATCATAGAGCTTCAAAACATGACATAGCAAATCCCTTGCTCCGGTGTCTCTCAAGCTTCTGTTTGCAGCAAGCTCATACACATCTCCTTGAAACAAAACAGACCATAGGGCAGAGTGCAGGAGTCAGGCAAAAGGGCTGAAACAAAAGATAACTAATAGGATAAAGATACAGGAAGGAGAGAATTGGGACTGTGCTGTAATCACTCCTACTCCATCAGGGCTTGGCAAATCACAGACCACAGGTGGAATCTGGCTCACCACCTAATTTTGTGTCAGATTTTATTGGAACACAACCATGCTCAGTCATTTATGAATTATCTATAGCTACTTTACAGGACAATGGCAGAGTGAAGCAGCTGAAAAGAAGTGATAAGCACTTAATACGTTTAAATCTAGATTATTATAGGAAAACAGATCAATTCCAGAGCCTTTTCTAGTCTTTTTCATAATAAACATTTATACATATATCATGTTAACTATGATATTTTAAGTTTTACATGAAAGGGAAATGTTATATATAATTCCAAAAACTGCTTGTTCTACTTTAATATACACAAATTGGAGGTCTTAAATAGATCTACTACTATATTAATTTTTTCTTAGTTTTGTGTATTATAGATATACCATAGTATATACTTGACTAAGAGCACTTATATCACCAGTTCATACCTTTTATTTTTTCTTTTCTTCTATTATGAACAGTGCTGTAGTGACTAGTCTTATACATGCTTTTAGCACATGTGTATAGTATATTTCTCTAGTATAAAAGAAGGAGCTATAAAAGTAGTTGGTCAGTGTCTATTTTTATTCTAATACATTATTATAAAACTTTTCAACAGAAAACAGAGATTAAAATGAGTACCAGTATAACACTGTTCACCATTCTATGACTAACATTTGTGTACTTGCTTTTTTTTTTTATATTTATTTATTTATTTATTTATTTTTTGTTTTTTTTGGGTCACACCCGGCGATGCTCAGGGGTTTCTCCTGGCTCTGCACTCAGGAATTACTCCTGGCGGTGCTCGGGGGACCATATGGGATGCTGAGGATCGAACCCGGGCCGGCACCGCTGGCACCAGCGCGTGCAAGGCAAGCGCCCTACCCGCTGGGCTATCGCTCCAGCCCCTGTGTACTTGCTTTTAATATATCTATTCTTCTATCAAACCATAATCCATCTAATCTTCTGATGCATATTTAAGTAAATTTAAGAAATTATTACCCTTACCCTTTAGTGGTTCAAGTTGCATTTCGTTAACTACTTGAAATATTTTTCAAGCACTTCTATTTCTTTAGATATAATGCCTATGTACTGCGGCAATATCAGGGAGAGATTTCCCTTCTACTTCTGGAGGTAGAAGGACTGGAGGCCAGTGAATGGATGAAATTCACAAGTCCAGCAAAGTTCCAAAAAGCTTTACTTAAACAAGTTCTGGTAATACAATCCAAGGTCAGGAAAACCCCAAACTTCCATTTCCTACCAGGACCCAGCCCACGTGCTCAGGTCAGGATTCTCAGCCATGGATGCTAAACCCAGACCATGTGCTCAGGTTGGGGAATCAGACCCAAGTTGGAAGGCAGGCAGGCAGGCAGAGAGAGGGGGGAGAGATTCTTCTTTATAGATTCTTTTATATCCCTTTTGCCCCCCTCCCAACTGGCCCAGACAGGTCCAAAAATCCAGCACTTAAATGCAAATCTCCAGGGATGCTTACCTGCCCAAGCCTTACAAATGCTAATGTGCTAGAGCTGATATAGTTCCTGCAAAGACACTAGTAGAGATGGGGGAGGACACCTAAGGTAAAATGTAACTCAGGATTTAATTTATGGAGAATAGCATAGTATTTCTTACTACGGATATATATTACCTGCTGTATCTCTAAACTGCCTCAAGGTCCAGTCTGTATTAGAATGAATATAGCACACTTTGCCTAAGGAATTACCAAGTCATGTTCTCTTGCCTGGGGGCAGGCTATCATGGCTCTATGATCTAGCAGGGCTGATGATTTAATGGTGGATCCAAACATTGCCAGATAATATACTGGAGAAACTACACATGTGTCCCCCATGGGGACCTGTGCGGGTTACAAGAGAGGTCCTTTGTTTTTCATGATGGAAATATTCTGCTATTCAAAGAAAGAGTCACAGATCCAATCCTCTCCCTATCTAACAATGTGATCTGCAGGAGAGGCCTCCAGGCAAAATGCAGATGACTTGTTAGCAGATGTAGAGACTTTGGGTAAGCTAAGGCCCAGGGCTAATTAGGGCAAGTACTCCAACAGAAAATGAGTACCAGTATAACAGTATTCATTCTATCATTAACACTTATGTGCTTGTTTTTCATATCTATTCCTCTATCAAACCATAATTCTTCTAATCTTCTGATGCATATTTAAGTAAATTTAAGAAATTGTTACTCTTACCCCTTAGTGGTTCAAGTTCGTTTAGTTAACTATTTTCAAATATTTTCAAGCACTTCTATTTCTTTTGGTATATGCCTATGTACTGCTCATATTAAACAGTCATGGAACTTCAATAAAGTGTATATACATATATGTGTCATCTTTAACTCCATAAAAATATAGAAGATTGCATCTCATGGTGATTCAATAAAAATATTTTTTAAAACTTTTTTTTTGCTTTTTTTTGGGGGTCACACCCGGCAAGGCTCAGGGGTTTCTCCTGGCTCTGCACTCAGAAATTACTCCTGGCTGTGCTCAGGAGACCATATGAGATGCCAGGGGATCGAACCCGGGCCGGCATAGGCCGGCCGCGTGCAAGGCAAACGCCCTACCCGCTGGACTATGGCTCTGGCTCCAATATTTTTAAAACTTTTAGAACTAGAACATTAACATCTAAGAGATGTATATTTGTCCTCAGGTTCCTTCCTGGTCAATCCTTAAACCCAACATTAAAACAACAACAACAACAACAACAACAACCTGATTTTTTTTTTCACCATTTTGTCTGTGCTAGAACTTCACTAAAATGAATCACACAGTATATTCTCTTTTTGGTAAGGAATTTTATTTATACACATTTAAGCCAACATTTACTCTTGTTGGACTGACATTGTACATCAGGTAAGGCACTTGCCTTGTATACAGTTGAGCCCAGTTTGAACTCCAGCACCACATATGGCTCTCAGAGCACTGCTAGGGTGATCTCCAAGGACAGAACTGGTAGTACTCAGGACTTACTCCTGGCTCTGATAACTCCTGGTGGTGCTGAGGGGATCATATGGTGTGCTGGGGATTGAACTCAGGTTGGCTTCATGCAAGGAAAATGCCTTATCTTCTGTACTATTGTTCCAGCCTCTCTATAGAATTTTCTACCTAAAAATGGTGCCATCTGCATCAAGATTTTTATTTTTCTTTGCCATCTTTATGTCTTTTCTTTCTTTATCTTGCCATATAGCACTGGACAGCACCTCCGGTATAATATTGGATAGTTGTGAAGATAGACATCCTTGTTTAATTCCTAGTCTTAGGGAGGGCATGTTAAAAAATTTACCATTTTGATGTTGGTTTTAGGTTTTCAATATTTATTTTACCAGATTAGGGCATAGTCATTTATTCTTTTTGAACTGATATTTACTAATATCATGGGATTTTTTGGGGCACCTATTCAGATGATAGGTACATCCAGATGAATAAGTATGGGATTATAAGAGATATTAGCCAGGAGTGTTTTTTTTTAGTGATGTGTCTTTTGTTTTGATACTAGAGTAATACTGGTCTTATAAAATGAATTTGCAAGTTTCCTTCCTCTTCTGTCTTTTGAAAGGACTTTAAAAGGATTATTAAGAGCCTGGCAAGCTACCTGTGTGGTATTTGATATGCCAAAAACCAATAACAATTATAGACCTCATTCCCATGACCTGACGGAATGGTTTGAGCTCTTCGTGTTCCTGGAGCAAGCAGAAGCCCTTGGGCTACACTAGTGCGTGACAGGACGTATGGAGATGTTACAGGTGCCCACTCGTACAAATCGATGAACAACAGGAAGACAAGTGACAAGTGATTACTTTTAAATGGAAAAATATTCTGGTGAAGTAATCTCAGACTTCTTATTGGGATATTGTTATGACTGATTCACTTGCCTTGGTATGAATTAGTCTATTTAAAATTCTAGTTCAGTATTTGTAGGTTGTGTGTTTCTAGGAATGTATCCATTTCTTCTAAGTTTTCCAATTTGTAGCATATAATTATTCATAGTAGTTATTACGATTCTTTTTTTACTGTGCTTTCATTTAACATCCATGGTAAAACAGGGATGTTGTAAACATCCATTATAAATCAAGGAGAATTCTCTCAGGTATAATGTTCCATGAACCTAAATATCAGTTCTTTGTAGCTAAAGGTAAGGGTCAGACTTACCTTTAGATAAGCTTAGTTCTCTACTGCACAGTATTCTACACAGGTTTGAGAGTTTCCCAAAGGACTAAGCTCTAGTTGCTCACAGTAGGCAGTTACTATGTACTCTTTATTTGGGGAAAGATTCCAGAAAGCGCGATTATAGGATGATGAATATGTGTTGGGGGAAGTAAAGTGTTAATAAACTACAACTGAATATTTATCTTATAATCTTCTTATTTGGAAGCACATGAGAACAACATGGTACAAAAAGAACACAAAATGGAAATTCTTTAAAAAGTAACAAGTTGAGGGGCCGGAGCGATAGGCCAGCGGGTAGGCCTTGCACGCGGCCGGCCCATGCTGGCCCTGGTTCGATCCCGGCATCCCATATGGTTCCCCCAGCACCACCAGGAGTAATTCCTGAGTGCAGAGCCAGGTGTTACCCCTGAGCATCGCCAGGTGTGACTCAAAAAAGCAAAAAAAAAAAAAAAAAGGTAATAAGCTGAGTAATAAACTGAGTTTACATGGGAGCAAGGTAGCTGGGAGGGCCCTTGAGCCATTGGTAGAGGGAAGTAGGTACTCTGGTGATGAATTTGGTGTCGGATGATGTATTAAAAGTGTAATTAAAGTATTATAAATCCTTGTACTTCAATAAAAATTATTTTAAAGTAAGAATAGAGTTCCTATATGACTCAGTTCTTGTCATCTAGCCCTATCTCAACACAAAAACATTAATTCAAAAAGTTATATGCACAGCTATATTATTGTAGAGCTTAATACAATAGATAGAATATGAAAACAATCCAAATGTTCAATGATAGGTAAGCTGATAAAGAAGTTGCAGTTTATATACACAGTGGAATATTATGCAACTATAAGTATAGATGAAATCATGCAGTTCACTGAAGCATGGATGGAACTGGAGAGTATCATGTTAAACAAATTAAGTTGAGAGAAGGAGAAATACTAGCTGACCACCCTTATTTGTGGAATATAGAGACAAAACAAGAGAATAGACAGTATCAAAGAATTACACACACTTGGCCTTAGATTACAAAATTCAGATAAGTGAATAGAAAATGAAGAAGATATTTAGAAGTGACATAGGGAAGTGATGGAAAGTCCTGGCACTTTGGTGGTGGTGGAGTGTAGTAACCATGCTTTATCACTATTACCATGCTACATAAACTACAATGAAAAATAAATAGGGACTAGAGAGATAGTGCAGAGATTAAGATGCTTGCCTTACATGTGACCAACCTCAGGTCTGATCCCTGGCACTACATATGGTTCCCCAAGGAGTGCCAGGAGTGATCCCTGAGCACAAAACCAGTCATAAGCCCTTAACACTGTTGAGGGCATCCTCCAACACCCCAAAATAAATTATTTCAATGATAGGTTTACTATAAATAAGGTTTATGCTTTCTATTTTGGAAAAAACATAAAAAGGAACATAAAAATATCAAGAATTGAATTTTGTTGCAAGGTAATTAACAACCTGACCTGGCGATTTGTCTGAAATTATTTTCTAAATTTATTTATTTGTTTTTATTAAGTAGCCGTGAGATAAACCATTACAAAGCTATTCATGATTGGGTTTCAGTCATACAATGTTCCAGCACCTATCCCTCCACCAGTGCACATTTCCCAACACTAATGTCCCCAGTTTATCTCCCACCCCCAACTCCCCCACCCTAATGGTAGACTGTCTCCATGGAAGGCACTTTCCTTCTTTCCCTCTTCTCTCTCTCTCTCTCTCTCTCTCTCTCTCTCTCTCTCTCTCTTTCTCTCTCTCTCTCTCTCTCTCTTTCTCATTTCTGGAATTATGGTTTTCAATACAGATACTGAAAGGTCAGCTGGGCACAGGGAGAGCAAGTAGCAGCTCTGTCCCATGTGTGAGAGTCTCTGGATCGGCATACCTGGGCCGGGCTTGGAAAAACTGCTGCAGGGTGGGTCAGTGATGAGCCGGCTGTGATCAGCTCTTCTGCTAGGTGGAGTTTTGACGAGAGGGGAGACCAGATGTGGAAAATGGCGGCCCTCATGGTGTGGGGGTTCCTCTGGCTTCTTGTGAGGCTCTGCTGGGCTGGCGGGCCCTGTGCCCAGCTGATCATGAGGTGTCCAGGAGGGATGGTGGGTTCTAGCCCTGACCCGCCACCCCAGCAGAGCCTCTCAAGAAGCCAGAGGAACGAACCCCCACACCATGAGGGCCACCATTTTCCCCCCTGCGTCAAACTCCACCCAGCAGAAGAGTTGATTGCAGCCTGGCCGCTGGCCCCAAGGTTCATCAATAAATGCTCGAGTTTTGAGGTGACTACAAGATTATCCCACCCGCACAGCAGAGCCTGGCAAGCTACCCGTGTCGTATTTGACATGCCAAATACCAGTAACAATTATAGACCTCATTCCCATGACTTGATGGAATGGTTTGAGGTTCTTTATGTTCCTGGAGTGGGCAGATGCCCTTGGGCTGTCTTGCATGTGACAGGACATATGGAGATGTTACTGGTGCCGGCTCGAGTAATCGATGATCTATGGGAAGTCAAGTGATCAAGTGACTGAAAGGTTATCAGGTATATCCCTTTACCTACTTTCACAGTTATTGTGTCATCATCTGTTACTGTCATACTGATCCCTTCACTATCTTAACTACCCCCAGGTTTGACCCACACTGCACCACTTCACTAAAATTCTGAGTTTGCTTAATATTTGTTGTTATTCTTTACAGTGTGCTTCTAGTTGTCATATCACTGTTGATCCCAACAAAGGCTCTGGGTTTTATTGTCTTCCTTTGCTTAGGAAAATATTTTTTCATTCAAGTAGGAAATGGATTATGAATATTGCAAAAAATGCAGACATCCACCTACCCTTTCTACCTCTTTCTTCCACCTGTGCATCCTAAGGGCTGAAAAGGAAGAAGAGCCATTATGCAATTTAAAAAGGGCTTCCATTTATGCAGTCACAAAACTCTGTCTTCAGCCTGAGTTTTCACAGCAACAAATTAGGGGGTAATTTTTGCTTTATAAATTTTTCTTTGTTGTATGAAGGGATTCAAAGCAGGTTTAAAAATATAATCAAGTTCTCTAGTGCATTTAAAATATAATTCAGTTACCAGCAATTCAGTTTGACTTTTTTTAAAGAAATACATCAATTACATAAAATCAGGTATGCCCAAAAAGTTCCTTGTTATTGGGTTGTTTTTGGGGGAGTGTCTGTTTTTTGAAGTTCAAGGATAAAATTCTATAAATTTCATAACAGCTATTGAAGAACGTGATTGTGATTTCTAGAAATGAATCTCCACCGAATTTTTTCATAAGAAACAATTCTCTAAGATTCTCTTAGAGAATTTTCTTAGAGAAATCGCAAAGAAAAAAATTTCTCATAAAGTCTCAAATAAAAAATTTTAATTCTGAGACCCTGTAAGCGACACTCATTATTTTTTATGTTATTTTAAAAGCAGATATCATTAAAGTTTTGTAAAACAAAAATTATCACTGGTATACTTTAACCTGACCTTCTGCAGTCATCAGATTTTCTTAAGGTTTCCAGGTGAGCTGCACTTATTCTCATACTTAGGGAACCAAGGTATGGAGATCGGCAAAGTGCTATGGGTAACAGACTTACCTGCCCACCATAAGACATTCAGCCTGTTTAAATTCAGTTGGGCTTGATAAATATTTGTCAGGTGAAGATTGTGTCTTTTAACCAGCTGGTTTTGTTTTCTCTCCATTTCATTGTGTTTTTCTCTCTACCCTTTAGGGACAGCTCATAAATACGTTCTATGATAGACTAACTATGACAGTTTGGATGCGTTGTATCTTGTTTGTTTTATGTATAAGAATAGAATGTGCATATATAACTTCTTATTGTGCTCTATCAGCTTAAATATTTTCCCTAGAGTCAGGTAGAAGAAGGGAATGGTTCTTATAAATGAACAGTGTACAGCAAGCACAGTCATGCTCACAGAGAGATCCATTTTATTTGATGCTATTTCTCCACTCAAAATTCTTCAAATTTTTTAAACAAGGGCCTGCACTTTCATTTTTACTGGGTCATATATAAAGGAAAACCAAGAAAGTCATCTCTAAAATATTATCTTCCAATGTGAGTGATACTTAACAAGTAAGATTTCCAAATGCCATGAAAAGAATATTTTTTGTTACAGAATCCCTAAGGTAAGAAGGGAATTGGTCTCATTTTAATGGGAAAGAAACTCTGGAGATCCTCTTCTTCAATCTGCTCAGGTTACAGAAACTCCACTTTGGGAATCGGTTCAATAACTCAGAGTAGGCAAATTCAATAACCCTGCATATAGTCTCACATCAGAAAGTAGTAGGTTCAAAAAAATATGGCATCCTTTTTTAAATTATGGGGCTTTAGAAAAACATTTTTGAAAAGAAATATGGCATCTGTTTTTGGACAGTCTAGGAATAAACCATATATTTTAATAACTGAACTTTATCTTTGTGCTGATACCACATGATGATAGTGATAGTTAAAAAACAGACCCAGAGGAAAAAATAAAAGCAAGACCTAGAAGGAAATATAAGAGACAAGTATTTCACTTAGTCCACACATTTGTCTTTGAAGAGGCAAGTCAATAAATATGGCAAGGTGACTATTTGCCAAGGTCAATAGTGTCTTCAGTGACCACATAAGTGGGGAGGTACTTCCTGAGCCAGAAGCATTAATAGTTGCTATTTTCATTCCTGTCATCACATGGTGGGGGAAAATACCCCTAATTGATGGATTGAGATCTTGAGTAAAGTAAATTGAGGTTACCAAAAGTAAACCCAAACAGCATTGGAGTAGAGATAGGAAAGAGAGAACTCTTAACAGTGAACTATTGCAAGCTGTATGAAAAGGAAATTCTCCAGAAGTGCAGGGTGAGAATTTCTGACAAATAAAACTACAAACCTTTTACATAATTTTTATTGGGGAAAAATGTAATTAACATAAAATATATCATTTCTACCATTTTCAGATATTTAGTGACATTGAAAACATTCATAGTATTGTGAGACCATTGTCGTCATCCAGCTTCAGATCTTTTTCTTTAAACAAAACAGAAACTCTTTGCCCATTGAACAATAATTCTCATATAAGGGGGAATTATAAAATATATCGACTTTTGTGTCTTCTTCATTTAGCATAATGACTTCAAGATGCACACATACTATAACATGTATCAGAACTTTTTTTTCCTTTTTACTATTGAATAATATTCAACGAGAGACAGACATGGAGCAGAGCTGCTACTGGCTCTCACTGTGCCCAGCTGCTCATGAGGTGCCGGGAGGGGATGGCAGGTTCTAGCCCTGGCCCGCCACACCAGCAGAGCCTCACAACAAGCCAGATGACCCCCACTCCATGAGGACCTCCATTTTCCACATCCAGACTTCCTCCTCGTCAGAACTCCACCCAGCAGACCAGCCTATCACAGCCCGGCTCGCGCAGCAGAGTGGCGCAAAGGTTCATCAATAAATGCTGGATTTTGAGATGACTGCAAAGAGTATGCTACCCGCATGACAGAGCCTGGCAAGCTACCCGTGTCGTATTTGATATGCCAAATACCGGTAACAATTATAGACCTCATTCCCATGACCTGATGGAATGGTTTGAGGCTCTTTATGTTCCTGGAGCAAGCAGGTGTCCTTGGGCTCTACTTGCATGAGACAGGTCATATGGAGATGTTACTGGTGCCCACTAGAGCAAATCGACGATGAACGGGAAGACAGTGATACAGTGAATATTCAACGAGCACAGGTAGGCAGCTCAGAGCAGTCGACTTCGAGCCCAGGGAGGCGGCTCTCGAGGCGGAAGTCACGGGCATTCCTGGAGATGGAGTTGAGGTCCCAGAGGCCTAGTGGCCCCCGCCCATGAACTGCCTCGGGGCTCTTGGCCATGATGCAGAGACTCACACACAGAGGGAGAGCTGCCATCCGTCTCTTCCTAGCTCAGCTGACCATGAGGCTCCCAGGAGGCAAGATGGATTTTGGGTGTTGGTACATCACCTCTGTAGGGCCTCGGAAGCAGCCGGATGAGACTCGCTCACCATAATAGCTGCCATTTTCGTGGTTCAAACCCCACAGCTCATCAGAACGCACACAAGAGAGATGCTGATCCCAAGACCAGTTCAGAGTAGCCGAGTTCGAGCCCAGGTAGACAGCTCTTGGAGGCGGAAGTCACCGGGTGTTCCTGGAGATGGAGCTGGGGGCCCCATTCCCTCTCTGACCCTTCCCAGAGGCCTGGTGGCCCCTGCTCACAAACTGCCTCAGGGCTCTCGGCCATGATGCAGAGACTCCTTTCGCACGTGGGAGAGCTGCCATCGGCTCTCCCCTAGCTCAGCTGACCATGAGGCTCTCAGGAGGCAAGATGGGTTTTGGGAGTGGACCCATCACCTCTGTAGGGCCTCAGAAGCAGCTGGATGAGACTCGCTCACCATAATAGCCTCCATTTTTGTTGTCCAGACCTGGTACATCAAACTAGCGGAACCAATCATGTTCTAGAATATATTACAATCTACAATGTGTAAGAAAGGGAAGTGAGAAGGAGAGAGAGAGAAAGAGAAAGGAGATAAAAACCTGCCATGGATCAAGTTGGATTTATTAAAGTGATACAAAGATGGTTTGACATATGAAGACCTTTAATGCAATATTTCACATTAACAGAATGGATAAAAATCATATAATTATCTCAATAGTTGCAGAAAAAGCTTTTGACAGATTCAACATCCTTTTTATGATTAAAAAAAAGAAGACTCAACAAGAGAATCTAGGAAGTAGCTCAAAAGACTGAATTGCATTTGTTGCATGCATGGAGTCTGGGTTCAGACCTAAACACTACCAGGAATAACTCTAGAACCCTGATGAGTCTGGCCCAAAACAAACCAAACAAGCAAGGAAAACAAAACGAGCTCAAGAAATAGACACAGAAGAAAACTTTAATACAATAAAAGTTATATATGAAAAACATACCACTAATATCATACTTCATAAAATGTACATAATTGATATTTATTATTTTACAGATATACACAAATTAAGTGACATTTGTATGTATTATGAAAAGCTAAAACCATATTTACTACTGGAAAACAAAACGTTTCTCAAAAAATCTGGAACAGGGTAAGAATACACTCTCATCAAAGCTATTCAACATCGTACTGGAAATACTAGTCAGAGCAATTAGACAAGAAAAAAAGAAATCAAAGACAGTCAAAGGAATGGAAGTAGATATAAAGAGGTAAAATCATTTCTGTTGCAAATGAAGTGAATATAAGTATTCACTTCATTTGCAACAGAGATGATTATACATATATATTTATATATCCCAAAAGACTCCACACCAAAAATATCTGTGATAACTCTAATCACATAGTAAATTGTTAGCTTTCAAAATCAACATGTAAATGTCAACTGCATTTCTATACATTGTCAACAAACTATCTGAAAGTAAACTAAGAAAATCCTACTTCCAACAAAATCAAAATGAAAAATATACTTAGACATAAGCTGAACTTAATAGATGAAAGATTCATATCTGAGGGGCCGGAGCGATAGCCCAGAGGGTAGGGTGTTTGCCTTTGCACGCGGCTGGCCCATGCCGGCCCGGGTTCGATCCCGGCATCCCATATGGTCCCCGAGCACCACCAGGAGTAATTCCTGAGTGCAGAGCCAGGAGTGACCCCTGAGCATTGCCGGGTGTGACCCAAAAAGCAAAAAAAAAAAAAAAAAAAAAAAGATTCATATCTGAAATCTATAAAAACCAAATACCAATAAAAATAAAGTAGACACAACTTAAAATACTTCTATGTTCATGGATTGGAAGAAGAATTGATGTTATTTAATTATCCATATAACTCAAAGAAATCCATAATTAAATTCAATATAAAAATTCAATCTTTATAAAAATTCTAATGGCATTTCCGCCTCACCAAAATAGAGCAAATAAGCCTAAAATTTAAAAAGGAAACTCAAAGGATCTATAATACCCAAAGCAATCTGAACCACAACAACAAAGCCAGAGGCCTTGCATACTTCTTGATTTCAAAATATATTACAAAGCTACAGTAACTAGGATAGTATGGTAGTGACATAAAAACAAACATGTGGTGCAATGGAACATAATAGGGAATTCAGAAATAAATCCACATATATATGTGGATTTATCCAACTCATCCTTGACAAAGTTTCCAAAAACACAATGGGAAAAAGATAGTGTTCCCAATACATAATGTTGGGGAAACTGGATATTCACATATAAAGAATTTGAACCCCAATTTTTCACACCACACAGAAAAATTAATTAGAAAGAAGTTTGTTTGTATGTTTGGGGAAAAAAAAACCTTAAAATTAAGTCTAGAAATCACCAAAACTTAGAGAAGAATATTGGGAAAACCTTATTGTCATCAGTCTTGGCAATGAGTTTTGGATATGCTATGGAAGCGTAGACAAAATTTTAAAAGTAGACCCAATGGAACCACATCAAACTAAACAGTTTCTTGTGCAGCAAAGAAAACAATCCACACCATTAAAATGCAAGTTAGAAAATGTGAGAAGATATTTGCAAATCATATATCTGAGGAAAAAGTAGTATCTCAAATATAAAAAAAGAATTCTTACAACTCAAAAGCAAAACAGAAGCTAACTCAATTTGAAAATGGGCAACAGAGCGCGCCGGGCCTAGCTGACCATGGAACCCCGAGGAGGGCAGATGGGTTTTGAGAGGGGCCCGTCGCCTCTGAGGGGTCCCGGAAGCAGCCGGATGAGACTCGCCCATCACACTAGCCACCATTTTTGCTGTCCGAATGCTGCGAAACGGCCTCAGACCAGATCAACAGAGCAAAGCCAGTTGGAGCCCAGGTAGGCGGCTCCAAGAGGCGCGAATCACTGGGAAGTCGTCAGATGGAGGCGTGGTCGTCCCTTCCCCCTCCATCTTGTCGAGCCTGGTGGCCCTGCCCGCGAGCTGCCCACGGGCCAGCACAGGGCCTCACGGACGGGCTGGGGAGGCTGGCGCTCGGCTCGCGCCGGGCCTAGCTGACCATGGAACCCCGAGGAGGGCAGATGGGTTTTGGGAGTGAGCCCGTCGCCTCTGAGGGGTCCCGGAAGCAGCCGGATGAGACTCGCCCATCACACTAGCCACCATTTTTGCTGTCCAGACGCTGCGAAACGGCCTCAGACCAGATCAACAGAGCAAAGCCAGTTGGAGCCCAGGTAGGCGGCTCCAAGAGGCGCCGAATCACTGGGAAGTCGTCAGATGGAGGCGTGGTCGTCTCCTTCCCCCCCTCCATCTTGTCGAGCCTGGTGGCCCTGCCCGCGAGCTGCCCACGGGTCAGCACAGGGCCTCACGGACGGCTGGGGAGGCTGGCGCTCGGCTCGCGCCGGGCCTAGCTGACCATGGAACCCCGAGGAGGGCAGATGGGTTTTGGGAGTGAGCCCGTCGCCTCTGAGGGGTCCCGGAAGCAGCCGGATGAGACTTCGCCCATCACACTAGCCACCATTTTTGCTGTCCAGACGCTGCGAAACGGCCTCAGACCAGATCAACAGAGCAAAGCCAGTTGGAGCCCAGGTAGGCGGCTCCAAGAGGCGCCGAATCACTGGGGAAGTCGTCAGATGGAGGCGTGGTCGCCCCTTCCCCCCTCCATCTTGTCGAGCCTGGTGGCCCTGCCCGCGAGCTGCCCACGGGCCAGCACAGAGCCTCACGGACGGCTGGGGAGGCTGGTGCTCGGCTCGCGCCGGGCCTAGCTGACCATGGAACCCCGAGGAGGGCAGATGGGTTTTGGGAGTGAGCCCGTCGCCTCTGAGGGGTCCCGGAAGCAGCCGGATGAGACTCGCCCATCACACTAGCCACCATTTTTGCTGTCCAGACGCTGCGAAACGGCCTCAGACCAGATCAACAGAGCAAAGCCAGTTCGAGCCCAGGTCACGCGGCCGCTTGCGCCACGTGGTCCACTAAAATAGTGAAACAGTAATGTCTTTTAATGCATTGCAGTCAACGAAGAGCAGGAAAGTTTGTTGGGAAGGAGATATAAAGAGGAAAGAAATGACATACAGAACCCGCCAAGTGGTTGAGGTGCGGGAGGGGGAGGTAGGTGGGGACATTGGTGATTGGAGATGGGTTTGGGCGGAGGGTGCGTGTTGGAACACTGTAGAACCAAAGCTCTACATGAGTATCTTTCAATTAAAAAAAAAAAAAGGTGGAATCTTCCACAAACATGTGGGAATCAGTGGTTAGGTAAGACAGAGAAGGGAACAGTGTGCTAATATTTGTCAAAAATGATAATACCAGTCTAGAACTGAGCATTGAATATAGGAAAAAAAATATACATGATGATCTCTGAATGTATGTATTGCAATCCACAATGTGTAAGAGAAGAGAAAAAAGATAAAGAATTTGCCATAGAGGCAGGCTGGGGAGGGGGAGGGAAGTGGGGACATTGGTGTTGGGAAATGGGCACTGGTGGAGGGATGGGTGCTGGAACACTGTATGACGGAAACCCAAACATGAACATCTTTGTAATTGTATATCACATGGCGGTGTAATAAAATATTAAAAAAAAAAAAAAGAAAATGGGCAACAGAGGGCTGTCGTGATAGTCCAGTGCGTAGGGAGCTCACCTTGCAGGTGGCCAACCTAGGTTTGATCCCTGGCACCCCAAATGACCCACTGAGCCTGCCAGGAGTGATTGCTGTTCTCAGAGCCAGGAGTAAGACCTGAGCACCACTGGTGTGGCCCCCCAAACAAGCAAAAGGAAAACGTAAATGAATTGTCCTCCAAAGAACTCAGTAAAATGCTTTTTTTTTACTTTAAAAAATAAAAAACTTTAAAGACTTAGCGGTAAAAACACTCTAGAAAATTTGCAAAATAAATATTTTCTCATTGTGAACAAATAATTCACCACATAAATGGTACAGGGATAGAAATTCATTATATAAAATGATAGTCAACATTATCAATCATTTAGGAAATGCCTATTTAAGCCACCATAAGATAATATGTACCTATCAAAATCATTTAAGTAGAAAATAGTGATCATATCAAATGCTGTCAGAATGGGAGAAACTAAGTCACTTCGACATTGCTATTGGGAAATAAACTCATGCAGGCACTCTGGTAAAGAGTATGGCAGTTACGTGTAAGACTGAAAATGTATTTTCCAGGTGACCCAGGAATTTTCCTGAGCGACTTCCAGAGACCTGAATGCTTATATTCCTGTTATAAAACATCATTGTTCACAGCAAATTCATTTCCAGATCTGGAAAGAACCTCCATATCCTTCAATAGGGAAGGCTAGAGCAAACCACTTGCTAGTGTGATATCTCCCTACCTGGAATAGGTATCCAGTCATAAAAAAGGATAGTTAATACACACAGTTTCAGTTATTAATACTGTCAAGGCAAACATGCAAAGGGAAGAAAGACAGTCCCAAAAAGCCACATTGCTGTATCATTCCTGTTATACAATATTCTTCAAATGATAAAATTATGCAAAAACAGATTAGTGATTGTCAGGTCTTCTCTGGGTAAGTGCGATTATAAAAGGCATACGGAGAGGGGTCGGGTGGTGGAGGAACTTTCTGGATCTTGGGTGGTGGTAGATAGGAGCCCACACACACCACATAATAGCATTGAATTCTAAACACGTACACTCACATGAAGAAGCAGAATCTGGGAACTGTTATAAATAGATGGGTGGATTGTATCCATACCCAAATTCTGGTTGTACAAGTGTAGTGTATAACTCGGGGGTGGGGGTTGAGGGGGTTCTAATAGTCTTGGGAATTGGGTAATTCCCCGCCCCCCTCTGTTATTTCTTAACTACTGCATGGGAATCTATAAGCATTTCAAAATACTTTCACGTATCAAAATGTGACTCCTCCCAGGGCACTTTTATGTGTTCCCAAATAAAGTGCAATACTCCTTATAAAGCAATGGCCATGGGGCAAAAGGCCACTTTATACCAATTCAGAAACCACCGCCCAGCTCGGAGTGCCACTCCCTCACCTTGCTGTCAGCGACTTGGTGTGTGCTGCTTAGAGTTGGAATTAGTTCACAAGGCAGATCATGGTGGTGGCCAGGTTCAGGTGTGTGTGTGTGTGTGTGTGTGTGTGTGTGTGTTGGGGGAGGGGGCGTCACTGGGGTGACAGACATAGAACGCTGGGGGAGCAAGAGCCGTGTCTCCCCTACTGTCAGGAAGAGTGGATCGAGGGTGCTGGCGCCTCGGGAACGCCCTTCTTGCTGCACCCTCCAGGAGATGGAGGGCAGAGGCTGAAGAGCCGGGTGCAAGGAACGAATCCAAGGTCTAGAGGACTCGGTGAGTGCGGGACGGGGGCGGTGTGTGAGGGGGGGGTGGGGGTGGGTCGCGGCGTCTGGGCAGCTGCCAGCAGCGGCTGGGAAGTCCGGCTGGCAGAGGCGGCTCCTGTCTGGGCTGCTGCGGCAGAGAAGCCCAGGAGACCCCAGAGCGCTGCGAGTGCTGCACGGCCACCCAGGAGGGTGGGGCCACCCAGGAATTCCGGAGGGCATCAGCTGTGGGGCATGTGCAGGCCCGGGGCGCACTCGCGGGGCACGTGGGTGTGGAAACACGCACCCGCTGCCTCCTTCCCGCAGTGCTGTGGCAGCTAGGCGGGTCCCGGAACTGGAAAAGCAGTGGGTGGGGGACAAGCCCCCAGCAAGCCGAGCCCGCAGCCCAGCGATGTCCCAGCGGGCCGCGCAGTAGCGGACACCCAGCCGAGGTCCGGCGCCTGGAGGCGCTGTCCACGCGCGCATCTCCCCGGGGCTGGGCCTCGGTCTCTTTCCCACTCCAGTACGGGAAGCCCCGTGGCTTTGTCGCGGGGGAGGCTGGGGTGCAGGCGGGGCGGGTGTGTCTCGTGGGTTCCCTCCTGGTCTAGCCCTGACCAGAGGGAAAGAGCTGGACCAACCGGGACGGGAGGGACCCGGGCGGGACAGCGCTTGCTCTCGCCTCGGAGCTGCGCAGACAGACGGGCGCCGGGGACCTGCGAGGCAGTGGGGGGCCACGCGAGCTGACCCCGAGCAGTGGGACGGCTAGTGGCCGTCGTGGGCGCTCCCCGACGCCCGCACACCGGCGCGGGCGCACGAACCCCAGTTTCTGGCGGCTCCCGCGGGGTTGGCGCGGCAAGCCTGGGGGAAGGCGGGCTGCGGTGTGTGCGGGGGAGGTGCTGGTGTGGGTGCGGGGAGGGGGCGAGGCGTGGCTGCGCGGGAGGGGCCGGGGCCGCGGGAACGCTGTGGCCGGGCTGCCGCAGAGGCGCGCAGGAGCGGGGCGCGGCGCGGTGGCGTCTCGGCGCACTGCGGGCCCAGCATCGCGCTCTGTGGTCCTGGGCGTGAAAGGGGTCCGCGGTGCGGGGCTTAGGCGGACGTGGACGTGGGCAGCTCCCCGCTGCAGCAGCGGAAGGGGCTGGCCGCGGGGACTCGGGAGTGGCAGGGTAACCGCAGGTGTCATAATGCGGGCAAGTGGCCGTGAGCGCAGCAGCGGCAGCGCCTTCACTCCGCTCCAGCTTCGGGGAGCACTACTCGAAGTGGGGGAGAAGAACTGGGTCTTTCCCGCGCGTGCTAGTGAACCCCATCATGAACCCCTACCCACGCCCACCCCCACACGTCTCAGGATTCCTACGCGGTCTGGGAATGAGCCCGGCACTGCCAGCTGCGTTGGGTGATTTTGTTGGTTTAAAAAGCACAAATTCTTCCCTCACTTAACCGCTCCCTTCCCTGAGCTCCCAGCCAGGCAGCTCGTCGCCGCTGAGAACCTGCTGCTGGCTCCAGACCCACAGCGAGTTGTTCCTGGAGCTCGATTGGGCTCAGCAAAGCCCGGACCGAGCCGCGGGAGGACGCTGAAGGCAAAGAGGTGTAGGATTCCGCGGCCGCCCAGACCGGCTCAGGCTGATCCTTGCCTTGCCGGCTCCATCTCCGCCGAGGGGTCGGGCCTGCACCGACCCTTGGGGTCTTACTCGCCCAATCTAAGGATGGCGAAAATCCCAACAGAGCGTGCCTGGGAGACAATGAACTAGGAATCCGAGGAACCCGCCTGCTCTGGTCCAGTAACTGCTCTCCTACCACCCCTCCGGTCCGCGGGCCCGCTCGCTCTTGTCCTGTCCGTGGACGGCCCCTGGACCTCAGGTCCCCTCTCTCCTCTCCAAAACAGTGACTGGAGAAGAGCCTTCCTGAGTTACCTGCCTCTATTGAGCCAGGAGGAGACCTCGTCCCCCGCTCCCCACCCCAGTTCTGCTTCTTGGAGAAATGACCCCACCAAAAGTCCAATGCACCTGTCCCTCACCGGGTCCCTTCCCCACCCCGGGCGAGGTGACCCCTCGTGCGTGTGCGTGCACGCGCTCGCGGCCGCATTTCACTGCACTGAGAAATTCCCACACGGTGCAAGACAAAGCATGTCAAGCAAATATGGTCCCGAGTTCAATTTAAAAAGGAATGTTTGTCCTCGGGGCATTGAGTTAGTAGTGTTGCAGCCTCGCCACGGCTTCCGGGGAGCTCCCACCTCCCGAAAAAGGGGGTGGTTACTAGCCACTAGATCCCCTCTCAAATGACCTGGGGGAGCAGCAACAAGTGGTCTCACACCAGCTGGGGGTTACAGTCCTCTCTTCACGTAGTGGCTTTCTGGCGTGTGTGTGTGTGTGTGTGTGTGAGAGAGAGAGAGAGAGAGAGAGAGAGAGAGAGAGAGAGAGAGTATCCCATTATTTTTAACTGAAAATTTTATCTGCGTCTTGTGCTGAGAATCTCTTGTGACAATTGACTTCCAATTTTGACGTGAGGTAGCAAGATTAACACTTGGAAATAGAAGATATACCCACCTTCTTATTAAAGAGGTTTGGTGTCCTTCCTTCCTTCCTTCCTTCCTTCCTTCCTTCCTTCCTTCCTTCCTTCCTTCCTTCCTTCCTTCCTTTTCCTTCCTTCCTTCCTTCCTTCCTCCCTCCCTCCCTCCCTCCCTCCCTCCCCCCCCCTCCCTCCTCTCTCTCTCTCTCTCTCTCTCTCTCTCTCTCTCTTTCTTTCTTTCCTTTTCTTTCTTTCGCATTTTTTTTCGCCTCCCTAAGGTCCTACACTTTATTGCTGCCATTTCACCGACCTCTGTGGTTTGGAGAGAGGGAAGGGTGGGGATGTGGAACCGGCGAGGCTTTTGTTTTTATATCAGATACCGCCCCTCTCCCTTCATTTACAACGGTTGGATCCTCAAAGATTTCCCCCTGTAGCATCGGAACCAGAAGTTTAGGGGTGCCGCCCTTTCAGGGGTCCACTCGCCACCATTTGTCCCACGCCCAGAGAAGGCGTCAGATTTCCCCGAGTTTGATGCTAGGAGGCCATTCCAGGAGAAAACGCTCTTCGGGAACGAAAGATGCGTGGGCCGCCTGCCTAGTCTAAGTGGGGACAGACGCTAAAGACACCCGCCCCCTCCTTTATTTTCTGAAGTGCCTTGACCCGAGCTAAGCCCCCTGCGGCGATCTCCACTCCACCCAATTCCCACGGGCAAAAGTTCGGAGGAGTCCAAGGTCGAACCGGACGGTCCTTCCGAGCGGCTGCACTAGACCGTCCTATAGATAGCACCACCCGAGACAGGAGCCCCAGCCCATATTCGCCCCCACGTGTTGCTGGAGTTGGCGCAGACGCGTCCGCGGGCACAGAGGCGAACGTGACACCGCATTTTCTCTCAATCCCTGCTTTCGGTGGTGCAGCCGCGAGAGAGGGCCAGGGGGAGGGGGAGAGCTGCGGAACCTCGCCCTGCTGCTAGCAGGGGTGGGCGGGGCGGGCGGGGGGGCTCTCACAGCTCTTTCTCCTACCCCAGAAAACCCGGGCTGCTTGGAGAAGATTGATCCCCGGGCTTCCCACGGCCATGTGGCGCTAGCTTAGCTGTTTTCATGAAACCTTTTATTATTAGCAGCGCAGAGGCTGCGAGGTGAGAACTGCTTTTGCACCCCGATGGCCGATGGCCGAGCGCTCAGCCCCCTCCACCCGGCCGGTTGGCTGGGGGAGAGCTGAGAGTTTTGCAGCCCCCATGGCGCTGCACCCCGGGAGCAGGCCGTAGTCGCCGCTCGGACCTGGACCTGAGAGCCAGGAGACACCCGGGGGTGTGGTCGGGGGCTCCCCAGCCTCCAGCTGGGCGGTGTCTGCAATGCTCAGTCGTGGGTTCTTTCTGGCACCGTGATACACACTCACACACATATGCACATACACACTCACACGTACACACATACATATGCACATACACTCACATTGCACGTTCTCTCTCTCTCTCTCTCTCTCTCTCTCTCTCTCTCTCTCTCTCTCTCTCTCTCTCTCTCTGCTTCTGGTATCAAAGCGGCGGCGGCGCTCTACACTGAGAGCGCCCCTGCCTGGGGGTGCCAGGACGAGCGGAGGGGGTGTCCTGTGGCCAAGGGCAGGGCTGGAGGACAGCGAAGGCCAATGGCCGCAGGGAACCCGGCCTTGCCAGCTGCAGCGACGAGAGTATCCGCTGCAGCGGCTAACGGCGCTGGTAAAGCTCTTCTGCACCCCGAGTGCTCCCCCCGCGCACTCCCCCACCCCCGCCTTCGCTGTGTCCCCCGGCTTTTCCGGGAGGAAGATGGGGTGCCCAGCGGGGGGTGGGGCGCGCCGGGCAGCTGGGCCCGGCTGTCACGTGCCCCTCCCCGCCACTGCGGCGGGAGTTCCAATCAGAGCGCGCCAGGGGGCTCCTCCCGGGCAGGAACCACCCGGCTCGCCGGCGGAGGGTGGGCCGCGTCACCTGCCCGCCCCCCCGGCCCCGCGAGTAAGGGGCGGTGGTAGCGTCTGCTCGCTTACAAATGGCCCCTCCCTCCCGGCTCGCCCGCTCGCTCGGGCTCGGCGCGGACCCGCCCGGGCGCGCTCCTCCTCCTCCTCCTCCTCCTCCTCCACCTCCTCTGGCTCCTCGTCCCGGCGACCCGCCGCCCGGCCCCGAGCCGGGCAGCCGCGGTCCCCGCCGCCCCGAAGGCGCTCCGGGCGGCGCGCGTGGAGGTCTGCGCCCAGGTGGCGGTGCGAGGCTGGAGCGCGGGCGCGCGCGGGCCCGCAGGTAAGTGTAAGGTGCGGCCGTGGGATACCTCGGGACTGTGCCGCGGACCTGGGGGTCCTGGCATGCGGACGCGGGTCCGTGCGATGCGCAGGTCAAGTTTTCGGAGCGTGCCCAGGCTCTCATCAGCTCGGCTGCTTTTATTTATTTGCTCCTGGTCATGCATTACGGGGGCTTTGGGTTGGGGGTGGCTCCCACGTAAGCCTCGATTTGGGGGAAATATTGGCCTTGGGATATTTGACAAAGGTTGAAAAGACACTTCAGGTGGGAGCGTGTAAACTGCAGATAATGGGAAGTAGACGCTTGTGTGTGTGTGTGTGTGTGTGTGTGTGTGTGTGTGTGTGTGTGTGTAATCCCCAACGAAGCCTTCTGCGGCAAGTGGTGATTCGCCCCCAAAGCTACTTAGATGCTGCCAGAGAGGGAAATAGCGCTGCTTGGGGGTGGGGGCAATTGATTATTGCAGCTTCAAACCAGTGACACCCGCAGCCCCGTTTCTGATAGAGCCTGCGGAGGTTCACTAGAAGAGTGTCTGGGATCAAGGTAACCCTAAAATGGCCCATTTATCTTTTTTAACTTCTTGGTAGAAATTAGTATTTAAAAGTGCTGAATCATGCGAAAAGATGTGGGAAATAATTTTTTAAATAAAGTTTTTGGGAATATGGATGCTTTACGTTTAAGGAGTAGCCATCAGTGATTTAAAATCGTATATCGTATTCTGAGTTGTGCGCTTGCCTTATTGGTTCTTGGATGATTTTTCTTTCCTGGCTGTTGTATTCATCATTTCTTACTAGTCTTCCCCCTTAAAAGAAAATCCTAAGACATTTGTTTTCTCTGTCCATGATTGTAAAGGGAGTGGAGGAAACGTCCTCGGGAATAGAGAGCGACCTCCTTTGATGAGTGCAATGATGGCCAATTTGATTTGTCATATGCCAGTAAAGGGAATGTCAAGCTGATAACATGCAGACTGGGGAGTTGCCCCGTCTAAGGAGAAAGAAGCTTTAATCCAATTGCACTGGGGAGCTGGAGGGAGTGAATTGGAGCTAGAGCAGTAGCTGGGGAAGTGGAGGGCTGCAGTTTTTGATGCAAAACCAGAGATCACATAGGAAGTAGCTTAGAGATGATGTTTGAAAAAAATCAGTCAGGCTTAGTAAAATGGGTGTGTCCATCAGCGGCTCCAGCCCTTTTACTCTGCTCAGCACTGTCTGAACTGTTCAGCCGCCTCTGCTGACTCATAAGGCAACCTGCGTGGCTTAGCAGGGTTGGGTTTTACTTGTGGACTCCAAGAACTGAACCTGTTAAGGAAAAAAAAAACAGAGCAAGAGAGAGACAGAAAAAGGAAAGCTTCAACCGAGTCATCCACAAAGCAGAGAAGGTTGTCTCCTCACAGTTGGGGATCCCCCTTCTTTGACTTGTCACCTTCATTTCAGTACCTGTCACCCATGCTCATGCACAGAGCATTTGGTCTGACCCAAAGACTTGTATCTAAATCTGAGCATTAGACATAGAGGCCCTTGAACAACACCCTTATTTCAACGGTGTTTGTGAAGGAGCCGGAGAAGCTGGGAAATGAAGGCATCGTTGAGTTTCCTTTGCAGCACCGACGGACTCCCGTACCATTGCATGCCAGACCCAGACGGGAGCCCCACCCTGTTTCTGAGCATCTGCATGAAAGACCAGGAATCCGACAATTGCAGTGGTGCAGAGCGAGGCCATTTCTAGGATTGGGTTAATAATTATTTAAATCATTACTGAAATATTGGAGGATATGCTTGCACCCTCAGGTAGGTCTTAAGAAGCACAATACTTCTCTGCTTGACCTGTCAGCTTGTTAAAATGGCGATTTAACTTCGGGAGGTTGATTTTGATAGAACGGAGCTATAAAGTAGGAGCTGCTTCTATATTTTCAGATCCTGGGGCTAAGAAAATGATAGGAAGGACAAATATCAGCATAGAATGAAACTGAAAAAAAAGAGTTTTTTATGTTTTGGTGCTGTGAATAAAATTTTTTTTATAAAAGTAAGTTTTTTAGAAAGAGGGAGTTTATTTTCAGACAATAAACCTGCTTGTGGAATAGACGAGTGCTGGCGTCTCTGAGCAGAGATGCCTCAGAGGGACAGGAAATGGATGAATGAGTTTGCCTGGTACTGCTTGGTCCTTCCACCAGAGCCCACCGAGCCGCCTCAGGTTGAGGGAAGGTCATTTCAGCCACAGGCAAGGAGATTTCCCATCTCATTGCAAACCTGTGGGGGAAGGAATGGTCTCAATCTGCTCAGTAGGGGCACTCTATAAACTCCCAGTTCATTATTATTAGAACCGTGCTCTGCCGCATCGTCTCCTGCAGACGGCGGATCTGCCCAGGGGATACCCAAGGTACTTAATTTTTTTTTAATACACACACACACAAAATATGTCCAGAAGGAATAGCCACTTGATATTACCATTCATTTCGTAAGGCAAAATACATCATCTAAAGAGACAATGATACTTTTCCCCGACGGCCAGAGGGAGTTAAAGCATTTCTGAATCTGGGTGTGGTGACCAGGTCTTAGCAGTGCAACAGTTATTACAATCCAAAGCGAGGCTCTAGGGAGAAAACTGGATGGATGTTGTGGATGCGTGAACTGTAGGTTTAAAGCAGCTTGCCCCACCATTTTGCTTTTTTCCCACCTTTTTATCCTTTTACTGTCTTTCCCTTCTTTTTTAAATCTGTATGCTAGACCTACAAATCCTAGCATCTAGGAGCCTTTGAGATTTCACCAGGAACACAATCAGGTAAATTACCTGCAATTGCAGGTTGTTCTAAATTGAAATGGTTTTCTGCAGTGGCTTCATGCCCGCAATGGCTTCCATGATCTCTGGCTCTTTGCTTTGACAGTGGAGCCGTGGCAGCCTGGTTTCAACGAAGGTCTTTTCCGAAGATTTGCTGTGATTCTAGTCAGGCAAAAGTACAAGCTCTGCCTCCTTGCATGATTAATTATAATGTAAGAAGGTTCCAGAATAGTATCGCCTTGAGTTGAACAAGTCAATATGTACACAGTAATATAAGAGGAACGTTCTAGAACACCCACCTCCTGGTGAAGTGGATGCACTGGGTGGATAAGAACCTGGACTGCATTAATATGCACCACCCCTCCCCGCCCCTTTTTTTTTCACCTTGGGAGGTGATGTGTATACATCCTGGGAATTTTAGGGGCACTAGTAAGTCTTGCAGTATGGAGAATCACTATCTGCTTTCTGACTTTTTTTAGAGTTGACCTCTAAGAATCTCTATTTTTCCCGTTTTGGGATGCTTGGTTATATTATTTTGCAAGAAAATTGATTAAAAAAAACCCCTACAATTTGCTAATCCACTAATTACAGGGAATTGCCAGAGATATTGATGATATTTACTTTTGGAATTTAAGAATAATCTATGCATATATTGTGGGTGTGATTATCGGGTTGGGCAAGTATGAAGTTGTATTTAAAAACCATTTGGAAATTGCTGCTCCGTTAAAAATTTAATGCTTGCATATTTATCTCTCTACAGAGTTAAGAGTGCACTTGATGTGTTCATTTTGCCACGGACACATGCATCCTACACTAACTAGAATGCTATTTGGGGGGTTATTCTTTTATTTGGGGGTGACTGGGGATTGTGGGGCGGGTTCTTTCTTCTTTCCTGGAGGGTGCTGGCTCTGATTCCACTGTGTGTGACTGTCTTTGTCTTTTGGAACAGCAAGAAGAGACAGTGAGCAAATACAATTGTTCATATTACAAATCTATATTCCACAGTGTCAACGTAAGGGAACTTATGCTGTAGGTCTTAGGACAAAAAAGACCGATATCATATAATGAGGCATAACCTTTGTTCAGAAGTGACTCAGGCAGCGTCTCCTTTGATCAAACGACTGGGTATCTTCTTTGCTACTCATGGAATTTGGAAACTACGTGGAGTGCTCATAATCTAAATATTTTGGCATTGCAGGTGTTCTTCTGATCAGTGCACGGTGACTTTGCTCTTCTGCCTGAGAATGGTTCAAAATGTAAGTTCAGCAAACCAAATAATCAAATATAGATCTTTTGAGAGCTTGTGCGTGGCAGTTCCTCCCAGTTTTCCCCATCTGAGGCTCATAAGTGAGTCTGGAAGGAGGTGCTGTCATCCCTTAGGGGAGGAGTGGCTGGCTGTCTAAGGCTTACACTGCAGAGTGTCGAGCCCCGAGGCCGCCATCACAGTCTGAATGGACTGGATTCATTCTCTACCCCTCCCTACCGCATTCTTTTTCACAGCAGTAAAATATGAACCCGTAGCCTCTGGGTAATGCTGAATTGACACCTTTCTGGGTGGTTCTGCCTAATATCCTGGGTCAAACAGATTTCAATATGTAGACACATCCAGCTTGCAAAGCAAAGTTCTTCTGTGCTAGCTGAATCCTCTGGGTACTGTCTAGCGAGCTACTTTGTGACCACATTCACTCACCCAAATGCTTCCTTAGCTCAGCTGATGAAGGTCACACTGCAGGGATCAGGTACACTCGGTTATGAAACAGAAAAGTGTTAAAATATGCAGGGGGCTCTTGCTGTTTTTCCCAAAGCAAGGTAGGGCGCTGCGGGATTTCACAGCTTTCCTGGGAAATAGGTTTGCTTCCCTTCAGTTTCTAGATATCAAATGCTTCCACATACAACTCTTGAGAAGAGGACCCTGTGCTGGTTTTTAGACTCCTCCCGGCTTCTTCTAGAGACCTATAATTTAAGAGAGATGTGTTTAAAATGTTTAGGCATTGACTATGTCTCATCAGTGGTCAGACTTCAGAAAGCAAGAACAAAGTAATAATTAGAAGACACGTCTGTCCTACCTTCTCTCCCCCTGGTTTTTCAGCCTTCTTGCCTCTCTCTCCTTGCCCCAAACATGGATTTCCATGTAATTCGGTTCACTAAATATCTGAGTTTTATTTCTCTACAGAGTTTATTGCAAGAACTGCTAATAGACTTTCAGCACAAATAGTATATTGATCACCTCAAATCTTGTTTGAGCTTGACTGAATATACATAATGGGGTGTCAATCGGGGGGAAAAATCTCATAATAAATGGCAGGCAACTTATATTCATGAGGAGAAATGTCTTGGGCAGCGCACAAAATACCGTGTTTACTGTAGCATGACAGACTGATTTTGCTGAGCTCCATCACATTCTTCGGGTGGATATTTAATAGCGAAGACAAGGTTAGAATACCAAGACCCTGGAACATTTCTTTCTTTGTTTATATGAGGAGGCATTTTTGCACTCGCTGTGGAGTATAAACATCTTCTAGCGCCACAGCCAGCAAGAAAGATCTCTTCTACCTGAGGAATTCAAAAATTGCAAACAAATCTGTTTAAGTTGGTGTGTATTTAAAATCAGCTACTGATTTATGCAGTCCATATTTTTTAACTTTTTGCCATGTGTGTATCAGTGCATACACTCGCTGTATGCAAATATCATTTTCAATGTGTATACGGGAGAGAACAGTACATTTAGAAAAAAAAGCCTGCTTTACATAAATTATTTTTAAGAACTTCCGAGCAGAGGAGTAGCTGTGTGTTAAGCTGAGTCTTTTTTTTTTCTTTTAAAATTTCTCATTTAGTCGTAAGTAAAAAAAGAAAAAGAAAATCTCAGTGTTAACATTTTGTATATAATTTTTAACAGTCTATTATCCTGAAAGAACAGGGATATTGCTAGGAAAGTGATATTTCTGCTTGCCTTCCTAGCTGACTTGTGAGCTAACTTTGAATCTGGCCGTGCAGGGACACGGGTACTATATGCGCTGTAGTGTTGCCTCACCCCAGGACACTGTGGGGTACATTATCTTCTCACAGACTGGTAGGTGGGGCTTTCATCATGAATTCTTTATTCCCTATAAGAAATTAAACCAGTGGACTCTACTAATTGGGCTTTAATGTACTTTTTTATGACAAAAAAAGAAAAAAATCACAGTCCAGACAAATGTCTCTTCCAAGTTCCTTTACAATAATGAGTATTTTTTTTGGTTTTGGCATCACACCCAGGGATTTCTTTCAGTTCTGGGTTTGGGATCACTCCTGCTGATGCTCTGGGGATCATGGGTGCCCTTTCGGGTACCTGTTTTCAAAGCCTGTGTACACTCATCCAGGGAGTTCTCTTTCCAGCTCACCAGTCATAATTCTTAAAAAGTATATTATGACAGAGTTTTCACTTTCTAAATCTCCGGTCACATGCTAAAACAAAACAGAACAAAAGAATTGATGCAATTCCTTATCACAGAGTGTGTGAAATGCAAGACAAATAAGGCAATTCAGTTACTTAGAATGTGACCTTGGCCCAGTGATGGCTATTGTTTAGTTTTAAGGATTGAAGCTTTCGCCTTTCATTTATTTGCATTCTTACTGTAAATCGGAAAACAAATATGTATGTATATACATACATATATATACATACATATATATATACACACACATACAATATATATGTGTTGTATATAGTATATAGTATGTATACAATATATAATTTATGTACATAAACCAATATATATTTTTTGGTTTCTGATTAGCAGTAAGAATTCTTTTTTTTTTGGGGGTCACACCTGGCAATGCTCAGGAGTTACTCCTGGCTCTGCACTCAGGAATTACTCCTGGGCGGTGCTCGGGGGACCATATGGGATGCTGGGGATTGAACCTGGGTCGGTTGTGTGCAAGGCAAATGCCCTACCCCGCTCTGGCCCCAGAATTCTTTTTTTTTTTTTTTTTTTTTGCGCCACACCCAGCAATGCTCAGGGGTTTCTCCTGGCTCTACACTCAGGAATCACTCCTGGCGGTGCTCGGGGACCATATGGGATGCTGGGGATCGAACCTGAGCCGGTATGGGCTGGCCGCTGCAAGAAAAATGCCCTACCCCCTAGGCTATTGCTCCAGCCCCAGGCCCCAGAATTCTTATATATAAGAATAAATATATACATATATGTATATATACATATATGAAACATTTTATCAAAGGTTGCTGAGAAAATAAAATTATATGAGAATCAGTCAGTTGCAAAGGTCCAACAGTTTACGACTGTAGAGAGCTATGTATTTTGTTTTAGTGATCTCCGGGTTAGGTTTATTTCTTGCTTTGTACTCAGGGATCATCCTGCCGGGGCCCAGGTGACCATATGCAATGCTGGAGCGTGAACTGGGATCAACTCTACGATAATAATTATTATTATGCTAACCATGTTGTATTTGACATGCCAAATACCAGTAACAATTATAGACCTCATTTCCATGACTTGAATGGAATGGGCTCTTTATGTTCCTGGAGCGGGCAGATGCCTTTGGGCTATCTCGCATGTGCCAGGACTTATTGAGATGTTACTGGTGCCCACTCGAGTAATCGATGATCAACAGGAAGTCAAGTGATCAAGTGATTATATTATTTTATAATAATTAGAAACTTTGCGTGTGTATAGCTTTTGTATGAAGAGAAAAATTCAAATTTGTTATTATAAGTTTGAGGAATTATCATATAAAAACCTGACTTTTGCTAAAAATTTCAATAGCATTAGAACTTAAATCTCAGGAATTGACTAGTTAGACAAATTTCATTAACTTTAACCTGCCAAGGAGCATATATCTGCATATGCTATTGGGTGTCATAATAAAAAGGAAAAATTAAATCCTAGAGCAAAAGTTCCTCCTCCCAGATCTCAGTTTAAGATCTGTGTTTACAAACCTTGTTATTTTATGTTTTTAAGTAGATTTTCATTCATTTATTTTAATAATACATGAAGGAAAATATTTATTTTGAAGTAAAAATTACATGAGCTACATTATAATGAAAGACATTAAAGATTATTATATTTTAGCAATATAATACCCAATTTGGTAATATAGTAACAATTGCTGAATTTTAATAGATTGCTTTAATTCCAGTTCTTAACATCTTATATTAAGAATGTTTAAAGATGGGGGGCCGGAACGATAGCACAACAGGTAGGGTGTTGGCCTTGCACGCGCCCACCTGGGTTCAATCCCCAGAATCCCAAATGGTCCCTTGAGCACCGCCGGGATGAATTCCTGAGTGCAGAGCCAGGAGTAACCCCGAGCATTGCTGGATGGAACCCCAAAAAGCAAAAAAAAAGAATGTTTAAAGATGAAACAAATTCAAACACATATTTTGTTTTCTTTTAATTTGGGCCACACCCAGTGGTATGCAGGCTTCCTTGGCTCTGCCTGGGGAATAACTCCTGGAAGGGCTCAAGGGATCATATGTGATGCTGGGGATCAAACTGGATCAGCCGTGTGCCAGGCAAGCATCTTACCCACTGTACTATTGCTCCAGCCCAAGCATTTATCGTTTATTGATCTTGTGAACAAACAAACAAAGTCAGTATACTCGTTAAGTTCTTTGTAAAGTTTTTAAGTTATTTCTTGAAAATCTTTACACAGTATGAGTGGACAGATGGTACCGGGGTTAAGTCACTGGATTTGCATGGAGCTGACCAAAATTTGATCTTCAGCACCACATTTGGTTCCTCCAGTACCTCCAGGAGTCAGCCCTGAGCATAGAGCCAGGAATAAGATCTGAGAACAGTAGGATATTTTCTGCTGTACTCCACAAAAAAAAAAAAAGAAAGAAAGAAAGAGAAAAAGAAAAGCTTTAAGGCGAAATTTGAAAGCAGTTTAATAGTTTTTTTAAACGGAAATGGATTTTATAATTTCTTTATGTAATTACAAACTATAATTTGTAATTGAACAGGTTTCAATTTCTTTAATTTTTATCAGTGTCAAATGAGGATTAGGAAGGAACTGGTGGTCCTGTATTTTTTTTTCACTACATTTGCAGAAACTAAAGAATAAGAACTTACTTCTATTTGATGCAGGATATTTAAAGTATATTTACTTAATAAAAGAAAGCAGTGGGACTACTTTTCCTTCCAACAATTATTTAAATAACAACTAGTTGGATGTAATGTATTTAGGCTAATACACTTTTAATAAATTACTATTTTTTCACTTTAATAAAAAACACATTGAGGCAAAGTAAAGAAAAATTGCATTGTACTAACTTAATTATCAGTGAAGTAGTGGTTTAATGCATATTACTTTTAATAAATCTAGCTTTACACTTAATAAAAATATTATTTTCTAGTTTAATTGCTTAAGAGAAAATCAGCAGACAATTTGCTCAGGGCATAGAACTGCTGAGTTTGAGTTTATTTTATGTAAGTTAGTTTCACTAAAAGAAACACTATAACACAGAGTTCTCATTTATTAATTTTTTTTATTAAATCCTCATGTAACACTTACATTCCCCAATTTAAAAGGAGTTACTCAGGTATCATAAGCAACCAGATGACTTCAGGTATTTTATATGTCATATTCTTATTTTAAGTGTATTGTATTATACTTATTGATTGGTAAATGTATATTCCATTTCAAATATGCCTAAACCATTCCGATTTAATTCAAAAAATAAATTTAACTATTTCCCAGCTTCATTTCTGTTTGAGACAAATGCTGTGGCAAAAGTTCCTATCTCGGAAGACAGTTCCACCATATTCATGCAGGAGTTCAGTGCCGGGGGAATGTAGTTTGGGGGCTTATTTTGGGTTTGGAGTGTAAGGGTGCTTGGAGGGAGAAAGATGAAGGGGGAGATTATGTGGGGATGACAGGGCTTTCAGGAGTTAAAGTCTTTTTTTTTTTTTTGCTTTTTTGGGTCACACCCGGCAATGCTCAGGGGTTTCTCCTGGCTCTGCACTCAGGAGTCACTCCTGGCGGTGCTCGGGGGACTGTATGGGATGCCGGGGATCGAACCCGGACCTGCATGGGCCGGCCGCGTGCAAGGCAACGCCCTACCTGCTGGGCTATCGCTCCAGCCCTAGGAGTTAAAGTCTTATTTGAAATAAAATTCTGAACTCACGCATAGTCATTTTCAGGGTAAACTGCTTTATCTCCCTGCAAGCTGGATCCCCCTTCTGACTGTCTGATCACTGACAACTGTGAACGCACAAGTCCTTCCTGCGACGGCCTTCATCTTGTCCCAGCCAAGCAGAGGGACTGCTCTGTCCATGAACTCTAAGGATTGAGAATTGTCAAACTAAGAATTGCGGACCCCAGGCCCCAGCCAGTGCCATTCTCCGGCAAGCTGAGGCTGTTCTGGTGCTTGTGCTCCTGCGATGACCTTCCCAGGTCCTTGAAAACAACAACAATGAAAAACTGTTTTCTCTTATTATGAAAAAGGAAAGATTGCAGTTCAAGATAAACATTTCGAGATAGGAAACACCTAGACCTGCTGTGGCAGACTCTTCCAGGCTCATGAGTCTCCGGAAGTAATCAGGGGGTCAAGAAGGGACATCAATTTGTGACGGCCCTAAACACCCTTTAGGAGATAGCATTTAGCTTCGGGTGAACAGACCCATCCTCTCAAAGGCCACGCTTTAAATGGGCAGTTACAGCAAACCCTACCAACACTGGAGCAGCACCTTTAGAGATAGAAATCGCTGCTCTTTCTTTGGCAATATTTATAGATGCAGGAAAGTCGGCACAATTCCAGGGCTGACTTCTGTTTGTTTGTTTATTTTCCCTTTTGGAATAATCCAGAGTCAGTGTTGCTATGATCACAAGGACTAAACCACCTTAATTTCTCCAGATCTAAGTGTGAAGCTGACAGAGTTCTTTGTAAAGTTGGTTCCTTGAGCAGTGCTGGTCTGTTGGCCCTTTTCACGATGCAAGAAACTGTCAGCACCACCGGCTTAGAATGGAGCTAGTATGGGGGGCAGAGGCAGGGGAAACACTTTAAAAAAAGGTATAATACCACCATGAGATATACAGTTACAGAGCTGTTCATGCATGATCGGGCTTCAGTCATACAGTGTTCCAGCACACATCCCTCCACCAGTGCACCCTTCCCAACACCAATGTCCCCAGATTCCCTCCCCTAGTCCGGTGGCAGCAGGCACTCTCCTCCTCCTTCCCCCCCCCCCCCTCCCCCCCCCTCCTCCTCCTCCTCCTCCTTCTCCTCCTCCTCCTTCTTCCTTTTCTTCTTCCCTCCTCTTCCTCCTCCTTCCTCCTTCTTCCTCTTTCTCTTCCTCTTTCTCTCTCCTCCTCCTCCTCCTCCTCCTCCTTTCCCCCCCCCTTTAGGGAGATAGCTTTTAGTACCCAAGTACCAAATAGGATCCTCCTCTTTCTCCTCCTTCCTTCTTCCCTCTTTTCTTCTTTCTTCTCTCCCTTCTCTTACACATTGTGGCTTGCACACATACATTTAGGGGTTATCATGTCTATCCCTTTGCCTACGTCTAATACTCAGTTCTAGTCTAGTGTTACCATTTCCAACAATTATTAGAACACTGGTCCCTTCTTTGTCTTGCCTAAACTCTGACCACTACACATTTGTGAATTCCAACCATTCACAAGTCCTCTTTTGCCTGTCTCATACTATTTTTTTAAATCCCACAAATGAATGCAGTCCTTTACTTTCTGAATTATTTCACTCAGCAAGATACTCTCCATGTCCATCCACTTATATACAAATTTTATAACTTCTTTTTTTTGAAAAACATCTTAAATTTTGGTTTTCATGTAAATGTAACTAGTTGAGTCTGTTGAGATAGTCCGGGCATAAGGCATTTACCTTACACATGGCTCATCCAGGGTCGATCAAACACCACCAGGAGTGATCCCTGAGCACAGAGCCAGGAGTAAACTCTGATTACTGTCAGATGGCGTCCCAAAACCAGAAAATAAAATAAAATAAAAATGTGAAGCATAAAAGGTGACACATGGCCAGTCTCTGTATTGGACAGACTTGCCTGCGAGCCCTGAGCTGGGAGTTAGGCTGCTGACCTCTTGTCCTTGGGGATACGTGATCTGAGTGTGAGCACTCCAGAAACTAGACGCTGGTCAGAGCTGACCTGGGGTGTGTATGTGTGTGTTGGGGATGGTGTGCAGTCTTACAAAACTCCAGCAGTGTTGGTTACATCCCTCATTCTCACATTTTTAACATGTGGAAAAAATGTCAACCTTCCCTGTTGGAACCCAGTGCGTGATATTGTTAATAGTTATAAAAAGAATTGTTTGAATGCTCTTAAGAACTTTTCAGGTGTGATCTGCCGTCTTAGCAGTTGTCGTCCAACATAGTCATGTCATCTCCATGGGTGATGTGGACGTGCTCGACAAGCAAGTCTCTCAAGAATCTGAAATTCTCTACCCAGTGATCAGCAGCTTGCCACTCATAAGCCCCCCACTCAGCACCCCTCCCCAGTCCTAGCTGCTGACTAGGCGTGGTCCTTGGCTCCTGTGAGCTTGACTGTGGTTGCTCTTCTGAGACTCAGTCCCCAGTAGGGCAGCCTTGGTTGCTCCCAGTTCTCTGGGTTCTGGCTAGTTGGGCTTTGAGAACACATCTGAGGTGATTATCGGGAAAACACTGGCTTGGCCGGTGCCAGAAAGACAGCACAGATGTTAAGGCACTTGCCTTGCAAGCAGCTGAGTCACATTTGGGTCCCCCTGGCACTGCGGATGGTCTCCTAAGCACTACCAGAGGGACTCTTGAGCACAGAACCAGGATAGTCCCTGAGCTACTGCCAAGTGTGAAGCCTGCACCCGCGTTTACCCCTATGCTGAGATGGTCCAAGCTCCCTCAGGAGATGTCAATGGGGAAAATGTAAAAACACATTCCTGCCCCCTCCCCCTGGCACGAGAATATTCTCTATTCTTTCACCTCTGTCTGCAGGATTTAGGAGTTTTCAGAATCAGATGATGTCAGGCTCCCCCCCACCCCACCCCAGGGGCGTTAGGATGCTGACAAATGTCAAGCCTCAGGCACTCAGGAGTCTGCACCCACAGAGACTTGTGAGGCTGTGAACTAAGCACTGCTCGGGATGTACCCCTCCCCAAGCTCAGGGGTTCATAACAGGGTCCCACTCCATCCCTGGCCCTCCTTGCCAGGCTTCTGTTCCCTCGGCCCTACCCAGCTTTCTGTCTCCTTTCTGTCTCATTTACATTGAGCAAATGCTCCCACAGCCTGTGGGTTTGTAATGAACTGTCCAGTTCCCGGTTCCCCCCAGAAGGTGTTGCCTCCTCCTTCGTTAAGGCCCCACCCCCGCACTGCTCACCCCCTTGGGAACCAAGGTGTGGCCCTTCACTGCTCCCGGTGTGGTCCCTGAGTCCTGCCCCACCCTCCAGCCTTGCGACCGCCCACTGCACCCCCTTTCTGGAAATCACTCTGCTGCTGACCCAGTTCAGGCCCATGTATCTGGTGACTTAGTAGGGAAGGGGGTCTCCCGGGCTTGTCTTTTTCCCTCTGAGTCGCTCTCCCAGCAGCTGAAGGGAGGTCTGTTCACAGAACTCTCAACACTGAAGGCTTGGACAGGCTTCTCGGTGAGGCCCCAGCACGTCTTGGCACCTGCCGAGGGCCCCTCTGTTTTCTCAGCACCCGTGGCCACAGCCCTCACTGCCAAGGTCCCCACACCTCCTGCACCTCCTGTCCCTGGCTCTCTCCTGCTCATCCACCCTGACTCAGAACCAGGTGCCGATACCCCTCCCACCTGACTCCTTCCTGCAGGCAGGAGCTCTGCTTGCCCTCAGCTCTCAGCATCACTGCCTCCTCCCAGACCTGGGAATTGTAGCTTAAGTGCCTTTGGCTGGGCAGGGATCAAATGCCTTTGATAGACCCCTGTATGCGGGTGGATGTGTTGGGTCTTTGTCATGACTAGGTGCCCCCCAGTGCGCTGCTTCTGCTCCTCGTGCATGCAGGCATGCACACACACATGCACACAGGCACACGTACACCCATACGTGCATACATACATGTGCGTGTATACATATGCACATACACACATGCACACATGTATGCACGTACACTCATATATGCATACAGAATGCATGCTTATGTACGCGTGTGCACGTGCACACACATGCACACACACCCATATGTACATACATACATGTGCGTGTATACATATGCATATACACACGTGCACACATGTATGCACGTACACTTATGTATGCATACAGACATGCATGCTTATGTACGCAAGCGCCACACACACACACATACACACATACACATACACACACACGAAGCACTTTGGCAGCACTGGCCTCCTTTGGTCGTGGAGGAAGCAGAGCCCTGAGCTCTGTCTGGCGGGGAGTGTCCATAAGGGGGGGAAACCATCCTCTATTGCCCTCTCCCCAGGTCCCCTAGCTCCAGCTTTGCTCTCTAGCGGGCTAGCTGGGTCCAGTGGGAACCGCATTTCCATCCTGGACCAGCCCTGACTGGACCCAGAGAACCCCCTACCTAGGCTCCTCCATGAAGGGCAGCCTCACATGGCTGGGCCCACCCACCAAGCCAGATCCTCCAGGGAAGCTTCTGGGAACCTGGGGCTGGCCAGGGCCTTGCCCCACGAGTGCACACTTCCTCAGGGGAAGAGGTGCCAATGCCTCAGGGAAAGAGCAACACTGGGAACTGTTGGTTCTGGAGGTGACGCGCCCAGTTGGAGGAGCTTCCAGGGTGCAGTTTTGAGAGGGAGGCAGGTATGGGAGGTCATGGGCTTCCTCCTAGAACGAGTGCAGGGGGCCTGAGAGAGGGCGGGCCACAGAGCCAGCAGGGCTGGCTGAGGAATGGCTGAGGAACGGCAAGTATGTGAAGCATCTCAGTGGAGGGCAGACACCGGAGGCGGGTGGAGGCGGCCGAGACCAGCCTTGCTCTGTAGAGACGTGACGATTGCATCATTGGACAGCGGGACCCTGAGCGTCTTGGGGGCACCTCCTGAGGCTTCTCTTTCATCCTGCTTCGGTCTGGGAACGTCACCCCTCAATGCCCACACAGCAACATTCCAGGCTGGCCGGGCCCAATCCAGCGCCTCCCGGCTGTCCTTTTTAAACATTTTTTCATTTAATTAATTTTGTTTTGGGGCTACACCCAGTAGTGCTCAGAGCTTATTCCTGACTCTGCACTAAGGAATCGCTCCTGATGGTGCTTGGGAGACTATGGGATGCCAGGGATCGAACCCATGCTCCCCTCTTAAAGATTCTCTGCTGTGAGGTCCAGGGACAGAAGAGAGCATGGGGGAGCCCTGGACCCTGGACTTGCCCTCCCTTGCCCCCAGACACAGTGAATTATGTTCCTCGGCTCATTTTTATTGGGGGTTTATTCTGGTTACAAGAGGAAACCTTTCCCTCCTGATATACAGCTCCCTGGACAGATTTTTCTTTTTCTTTCTTTCTTTCTTTCTTTCTTTCTTTCTTTCTTTCTTTCTTTTTCTTTCTTTCTTTCTTTCTTTCTTTCTTTCTTTCTTTCTTTCTTTCTTTCTTTCTTTCTTTCTTTCTTTCTTTCTTTCTTTCTTTCTTTCTTTCTTTCTTTCTTTCTTTCTTTCTTTCTTTCTTTCTTTCTTTCTTTCTTTCTTTCTTTCTTTTCTTTCTTTCCTCCCTCCCTCCCTCCCTCCCTCCCTCCCTCCCTCCCTCCCCCTCCCCTCCCTCCCTCCCTCCTTCCTTTCTTCCTTCCTTCCTTCCTTCCTTCCTTTCTTCCTTCCTTCCTTTCTTTTTTTGAGATGCCTCAGAATTCCTTTATATGAATATTTAGCTCTTGGTCCCTGCAAAATAGATAACTGGATACCTTAACTCTGGCTTACAGAAAGCATCCTCCCTAAAATTTTATTTCTTTTAATCACATATAATAATGAGATGTTCTGACTCAGGGCATGAAAAATGCTGAGAGAATGAGGTCTGGGTTCCTGCCCAGGGGTTATCTGTCACCCCAAATGCCCCAGTACACCCAGGTTGGCAAGAAGGGAAACCAGCTCAGAGAATACTGACTTGGAGGGGCTGGCGCCACATTGGCAGACTGAGTGACTGAAGGCTCCCCCTGGATGGTCAGTCTGAGCCTGTTCTAGAAATGGACAGCAGTGGGCCAGGACAGCCTGGCTAAGCCTCTGACACGCTGCCCCATGACGCCCATGTGACTTCAAATCAATTGTTTCTGCACCTCAGTTTCCAAGCCTGCAAAGCAAAGGTGTAACCTCGTAGGGCAGACGTGAAAAGCCGAGCGTCTGTGCTGAGTGTCTCCTGCAAGCCTGGGAGAGGGTTCGGACCCAGAGCAGGGGCCCGTGTTGTGTGGCTTGAGATCAGACTGGTTTCTGGCCGCCGCTCTGAGAGAATGACTGTAGACATTTGACAGCCAACACAGACCAGAACTCCTTCACTACCTGAGGTCAGAAGCGGCTGCGCCCGCCACCTCCAGGACTTGGGAAGATGTGATGTATGGTTTATTTCATTTAGAGCGCCAGGCTGAGTTCCATGCTGCTGTCTGGGCTGTCTTCCGTCCTCGTGGGCTGGTGTTTCACCATGATGAGATTAGACCAGGAATTGGCCCCGTTCTGGAAGCCGCTCGGGTTCCCTCTGCATCTCTGGTCTTCTTCGTCATGTCTGTACTTGATCCATTGCCTTGTCCTCCCTGTGCAGAGCTGGGCAGCGCGGGGCCACCTGCAAACCCGCTCCTCTGTCTTTCACTTCAGGAAGCTCCTCTGTGGCCCCTCCGTGATGCAGCCCTCTGAGGGGCAGCTGGTGGCAGTTGGACTCCACCGACATTTCTGCTATTGCAAATGCCGCGCACAAAGCAGATATATAGAGGATCTCCTGAGGGGCTTCAGCCTGTTTTTACAATTAGGAGTGTGGTTCAGGGTCCTTGCCCAGCCAGTTAATTCTGTCTCTGTTGTTCCCTTATGGGACTTTTTTTCTTTTAGGGTCACACCCGGCAATGCTCAGGGGTTACTCCTGACTCTGCACTTAGGAATTACTCCTGGCTGTGCTCGGGGATCATATGGGATTTCAGGGATTGAATCCGGGTTGTGTACGTGCAAGGCAAATGCCCTACCCACTGGACTATCGCTCCAGCCCCGGAACTTTTTTTTTGAGGGGTGTATCACACCAATTCTAATCAGGGCTTACTCCTGACTCAGTGTTCAGGAGTCACTGGCAGTGCTCAAGTGACCATACGTGGTGCCAGGGATTGAACCCGAGTCAGCCACGCTCAAGGCAAGCCCCCTAAGTGCTGTACTGTCACTCCAGTTCTCCTTGTGGAGTATTCTTAACCTCATGGTGTTTCAGAGAAGCAAAAATCCCCCATTTGGGCCCGGCCCTAGGAAGCTCAGCACACACCAGCTGCACAAGCCCCAGCTCTCCTGGCATCTGTGGCATCTTCTGCCTCATGCCCACATTGGCCATCTCTCTGAAGCTGCCACCATAGCCTTCTTGGCACCTCCACCCCTGAGGCCCTCGGGTTTCCCTGACCCCAGCCCACGGAGTGATCTTTGGAAACATCTCTCTGATCTCTCAAGCCCCCTTGCCACTCCTCCCCGAAGAGGCATGGGCACCTTCGCTTGCACCTGCCATCTGGGTCATATACACTGGAGAAAGACCAGCAAGAGAGAGGTCTGGAGACAGGAATGTCTGGAAAGCCGTCTGCTGAGAATGAGTGAGACTCGTGTAGGGAGCGGGACTGGAGTTGGCAGGTGCCTTAAGCCCATCCCTGGCCCACACACCTCTCCCACCTGCCTCCCGCCTCTGATAGCAGCCTGGGGCTCCCTACTCCCCAGCCTGGTGGCTTCTGGGGCCCTGGAGAAGAGGTTCTCGTCTCAGTGGGCAAAGACGGGGGAACCTGGTGAGTCTGAGTAGGTTGGAGAGGGTGAGCAAAGACTGAGTAAGGACTCTGGGTGCCAGATTTCTGACACATTGTCCCTGTGCGTCTCTACCCAAATCTGTGGCATTGCTCATCTAACTTCTCACTGAACAGGTCGAGGACATTGAGTTAGTTGCCCCCCCACCCCAGGTCTCTCAGCCGAACTGAACCAGAGTGGAATCAGGGAGAAGCCAGTGCTTGAGCTCTTGGGTCTGCTTAAATAGGATCAAATCACTTTCTCTCCAAGAATCAGCCCAGATGGGGCCACATAGGAAGATTCAGAGATGACGATGGTCTGTTAAGCCAGGCAGGCAGTGGGTTTGGGGTTTTTTTTTTTTTGGGGAGGGGGGGGTGCACCTGGCAGCGCTCAGGGGCTACTCCTGCCTCAGTTCTTGGGGAATCGTTGTGGTACCAGGGTTGGAACTCAGAGCCTGCAGTCCTGCCCTTTGAGCTGTTTCCGCAGTTCCTGGGGACAGGTTTTACCCAGGAAATCTGGGAGCTGTCTGAGTCTGTCCAGGAAGGAGTAGTTCTATTTTGTCAGTGCATGAAACTGGGATAAAGACGAACTTCGTTTGGCGCTCTGGAGCTCAGACAAGGGAGAGTGTTGCCAACCTCCAGGTGGCGCATAAGTAGGTCAGGAAAACCAAGAGTGGTGGAAGTGGGAGGGGCGGCAGGATAAACCATCCCCACTCGGCCTGGGGCCTTCTCAGCAGCTGCTGGACCTCGAGAGAGCTGAACCGGGAGTGGGTGGGATGAAATGGTCTCTGCTGGGACAGGTGGAATAGGCTGGCCATGAGGGTCGGACTAAGACGGGGGCCAATGGGAGACACAGTCGAAGGAGAAAGCCCGAACAACTGAGAAGACATTAGAGGTGGTTCCTGACTTTCCCTCAGCCAAGAGCTTTCACCCACCATGCTCAAGGTGGGCCCCTGTTCTGGAGGTGGGCTGGACAGATGCAAGGGCTGTTCTTCACACAGGTGGAATCCAGGGTGGGCATAGCATTGCCCAGGGGCCACTTTCATTTGTGCTTCAGGTAAGAGTCTTAGCAGCGTCCCCTGCTTAAGTCGCCAGCCCCAGCAGGGAATGAGTGGCCATTAATTAGGGCAAAGGTGTGTGGAATGGGGGGTACCGTAGAGATAAGGGACTGGGGTTGGGGTGTCACATGTCACTCAGTGGTAGAGTGCTATCCTTGCATGTGTGAGGCCTGGCTTTCCCCCAAATGACGATCAGATGTTATGAGAGACCCCATCAATGAACTGGCCGGCTTTACAGAAGGAACCCAGGTCAAGCCCATCCCAGCATCAGCTTCTGAGGGAAAACAGCCTGAAATCAAGAGGCGGAGTAGTCCCGGACCCGGACATTTGTCTGGTGTGTCCTCGTTCTCCCGCCTCTTCTGCAGAAGAGAATTGCCACCTGTCCCCTGCAGCGCCCGGACTGCCGCAAATGTCAACTTTGTATAAATGCAAATCTCATTTGGGTCTACTGTATTTTCCTTTCCAGCTCGAATGCTTTAATAGCTCCAGCGACTCTGACCCTGTAACCCTATAGGGTACTGTTGGTTTTGATAATTACCAGCTTGTGAGTCCTCAGGAGTAACCCAAAGCACTCGTGGGCCAGCCGGACTGCGGCTGTGCAAACAAGCAAATCACACACAGCTAATACCAAGGTAAGACACAGCCGAGGGACCCTCAGCCAGCAGGAAACCTGAGATTAATGGTCCCATTCTTCCTGAGATGCCCCACATTGACAGTAGCACAATTCCCCACCCCCAGTGCCTCTCCCCGCCCCACTCCCAACGGCAGTAACCCCCGCCTCCCCCTCTGTGCGCGTGCACACACACATCACACACACACGCTCTTGATCTTGCTTCATTTGGCCATAGAGAAACTGAACCGGCACTGCTTCAGCTGGACTGCTTCCGTCTTGGTCCTTCATTTCTGAAACTGTCCCTGATAGTAAAAGAGGGAAGCTCTAGCTCTGGGATCATGATCAAGCCCCAAGAAGGAAAACTAGAACCTGGCCTGTAGTGCAGTGAACAAACTGTGATTTGGATCCAATTAGGGTTAAATGTACTTGAGACGCCCCCACCCAAACCTCAAACTGTTGATGTTGCTGAAGTCCTTTTTTTAAGTGATGTGGCTATCCTCAACACTCCAAGAGGTTTTTTATATTTTTTAAAAATTCTTTGTTGTAGCTGTAGTCATTTCAACAAATATTTTTCTATAGAAGACAAGTACTACATGTAAATACTTAGTTTTCTATGAGGTGATTGGGAGATAGTGAGGTTTTGTTTCCTTTAAGGGTTATTAGAGGGAATTTCTCTACATTCCCTTGAAATATATTATTAAAAACCAAGGTGAAAATTGTTTAGAGTTCATCTTTACTCATGTGATGAATAATATAGGATGCTTCTAATCCCCCCTCTCACCCCACCCCCTCATTAAATGATTTGAAATAGAGTGAGAGCTTTTTCTCCTTTCCTCTTCTAGGATGAATTTTCTCTATCTTTAAATAGTATCACAAGACACCAGAGACAGTGATTTTTATGCAGGAAATAGAAAGGACCCTATTTTCCCACCTGGTGAAATTAATCTCACCTTGAACATTCTCTTAACGCATTGCTCCGGCGCATTGCTCCGTGGAATACTTCATGTGCTGCTCGGAGGCAGAGTAGAAGTTTGAGGTGGGTTTGTAGCAAAGCCATACTCAGAACTGTCTGAAAATGAATGCCTCGAGTCCCATATCTGGAGCACTAGGGTCCAGCTACAAGTGGTGCATGCTGAAAATGCATTGAAGACTTGACCCATCCCTGCTGAAACCGAAGGAAGTAGTTTTTCTCTTAGTTCTTGAACACAGGAAGAAGATGCCGCCACTTAAGCTCTGAGTTAGAATGTCAGTTTCCCTGAAGAGAGGGATTTTTTAAAAGGGAAATTAGCTTTTAAAAATTAGCAAGTTAATCAGCCATGGCAGATTTCGAATTTCAGTCTTGACTGGGAAGCAGGCAGAAGAATCCTCAAATGTGCTATTAGGACAAGGCTGTGTATGTGGAAAATACAAATTGATTTTAATGTCAGACTAAACGCAGCATGAATTGGAAATGCCAATCAAAAATACATAGATTGTCTCCCCAAATCTGTGGCATATTTGTTGGCTGAGCCATTGTGGTGCGTTTTGAGGTTGTAGGTGAGCTGTGGAATGCCAGTGTCTGCCTCTCAGTTCAATCCACGCTCCCGACAGACGCGCTGGCAGCCATGTTCGTCTGAGTGGTGAAAAATAAAGGAATCCGAAGGTGATTCCTCCCCACAGTGGGCCTGATCAGTTAAAAATTTGTATGTGTGTGACAATAGTTCTTCAGTCCTAGGAAAAGCAAATAAGCAAGTGGTACAGCATTTCTGTGAAGGCATGATTTAAACAAAGCTTTTAGATAAAGATAAATATAAATGACATTGATTAATTCCAAGAGTCTTTTCCATCTTTCAATTTTTTTGGGGAGGTGGGGGAGGATTCTGTTTATTCAAGTGAGTATCCCAAAGCCTGAAGTGAGCTTGGAGCTGACCTGAGCTTTTCTGTGCTTTCAGAAGAGCCAAGCAAATTAGAACATAAATGTTGCCTTCTGAACACTGTTTTCAGGAGACCTGCAGGGAGAAAACAGCACCAGTAAGTGAGAACAATGAAGCAATCTGCTTTGTCTGCATATAGGGACTCTAAAGGGACGCTCCTATCAAATACCAACAATCTCAGCAGGCTTCCCTTCGCATTTCACAAAATTAATGTTAAGTAGAGTGTCTTCTCAGAGTCAATCTTTGTGTGTTTTCTGCACCGCAGATAGGCGCTTCTTACCTCATTTTCTTAAACTGACCCGTGCATTCTTGGGAAGGGAGGAGGAAAATGGTGTGCTCCTGGGTATTTATTTCCTGACACTGCCCACAAGGGCGCACTGGCCTGCAGGTTGGATGCCAGCCACCAGCCCATCATTTCTCAGTGAAAAGAACCTTTCAGCTCCGTTTACCTCCTGGAGAGAGCTGATTTTCCAGCAGTCAGGCTTGATCTGGGTAAATAATTAGAGGGCTGGAGAGCAAAGGCATCACCCTAGTTCTGTCCTGATTCTGCTACTATAACCAAGCCCTGCGATTCCATCTCTGCTATAGGCTTCCTGCCGCCTTTCTCTCCCACTGCAGAGAGAGATGGAAGGAGCTGGTGGGGGGGAGGGCAGGAGGGAGAAACAGCAACAAAGCCAGTTGCCCGAATTTGTCTTGAGAGACTTCATCACATTTTCATTCTTTTGGTAAAAACCAAGAAAACAACTGTGGCTTTCTATCTGCATATGGGAAGGTCCTTCCCCACCACCTCCCTCCTCAGGACTTAGAATTGTTGGGCATGTTGATTTATTTGAAAAATCATATTCTCCTGAGTTTACTGGAACTTTCAGGACTCTGGGTTGTGCAGACAGATCACATTTCTTATAAAGTAGGCCCTGTCGCTGCTAATAGCTTGTGGTTGAACTTTTGTAGCTGGTCATTAAAAAATCAATTTAAAAAAAAGGAAAGACGGGTTGTTGGGAAATACATGAACACATGTCTACTTCTATAAATATCCATTATTCTGAAGCTTTATTATATTTTAGCCTCCCCTTTGGTGAAGTGTTCGAGGAAAAAGAGCAAAAAGACTAAAGAACAAAAAGAATAGTCCCTGGTTCGAATGAAATTCCCATTTTCTCTCACTTGTATCATCAGTTACAACATCTATAGTTATTATGCCGTTAATTTTCACAATTGATTGAGAATCGTGGTGAGGAGACCAATCTGATTTATTGAAATAGAGTATTTATAGTAAAGAAGTCTTATTACTGTTGAGCATAACACATAGTCATGAATGAATATTAAGACATAGAAAGTGTAACTTAATTAAAATCATGAAGATGCACAACAGGCACGTTTAATATGATTATATGTTGATTACAAAGGTTCTTTAATACTATCTGGACTAAGAACTAGAAGACATTGAGGAAACAGAGACCCTTTAATACCCCATCAACCTCCAGCACACACACACACACACACACACACACACACACACACACACGCACACACGAAGATCTTGACTATCAAAAAAATCAGAAGTCAGCAACTAAACACACACGTTTCTAAATTGGTGTGTTATTCATTGAGTTGAACTACATCCTTTTGCAGAAAATACTAGCTAAAGGATTGGTGGAGAAACCCCCGCAGCCCCACACAGCACCATTCTACCGTTCTGTGTTTCTCCTGCTGTGGTGTGTTCAGACCAAATCTTATCTGAGCCCCAAATAAAATTTTCCCCACCCATTTAACAAAACAATTTTGTCTTAGGAGTAAAAGCACAATAGAGGAACGATACTACCTATGGCACCTCAAGGTACGACCTTGTAGCTCCCTACTTAACCTTTTTCTGCCCCCTCCCTCTCCTGCCTTGCTTTCTTTCTTTTCTCTCTTCCCCTTTCTTCCCCCTTCCTTCTTCCCTTACCTTCCTCTTTTCCCTCCATTCCATCTTTCCTCCTTCCGGTCTTTCCTCCCCCTCATGCCTTCATCCACAAACCCAGGGGTCCTTTGAAAGCTGTTCTGTGGTGGGACTGAGAAAGGTTTAGGATGGGGCGACAGTGGGGTAGGGTGTGCACAGAAGGAAAGAGCCTGGGTGCCAGCCGTAAGGGGGCCAGGTGTGTTCTGCTCTGGCACAAAGGGGTGAGCAGAGAATCCGGGGCGGTGTTTAGGACTTTTCGCGTTCCGGGATGTCCTAACAATGCTTTGGAGAAACACAACAGTCTGGACCCTTTCTGCAGAAACACATGCAGGTTACAAGCGTGCACAGCAGAGCCAGACTCCAGCCCTGCCTGGAGTGAGTCTTTGTCTGCCTGCTCGCCTGCCCGATCGCTCCAGCTTGGGATTGATTTTTGGCCCCCACTGCAGCAAGTTGGGGGGTTGGCGAGGAGTGTGCAGGCGGCTGGGGGCTGGGGGGCGGGCTGGCATCCACAGTGCGCACGGAGCCCACTGCTGCTACTGCTGCTGCTGCTGCTGCTGCTGCTGCTGCGGAATTTATTTATTTGTTTTTAACTTGGAATTTCCATCTGACAAAAAAGAAAGGTTTCTCCTCGGTCTCATGGAACCATTCGCCTCTATTATTTTCGCCGCCGCCGCCGCCGCAGATGGAGTAAGTGGCAGTCACTGGTCTCCGGTGAGGGGTGCTGGGGGGCCGCCCCTGAGCTCTGATGGCTGCTGCCAGCCTGCTTGTCCCCTGCCCCAAGGTAAGGGGGCAGAGCCCTGCAGGGAGCGTGCCCCCTCCCCCCAGCTGTCTCTGCGGGGCATTTTCTCCCCCTGGTGAGTTGCATGTCATTTCTCCGGGGCATCACCACCGCCTCTCAGGGACAGTCCTCTGGGACTTGTGTTCCTGCCCAGCCGCAGAAGCTGTCCTCTCTCGGAGGTGGGGTCTATGCATATTCATTTTGTGTCGGAGTTCGCCGCCCGCTCGCTTGCGCGTTCCTGGCTGATTTATAGATTAATGTATCAAGTGTGTCTCCTTGCAGTAATTAGGCGATCCTGCAGCCTCCGCACCGCCCCACGTCCCGTGCACGCTCATTGCTAGGCTGGGAAGACAAAGGTGATCGTCCCGCCTCCCTCCCCGCCTCCCCGGCCTTTGCTGCTACTTAGTGACCATGGACGTTTGTTGTTTTCTGGAAAGCCAGTTAGGAATGGCAGGGCTGTTTTCCAGAGCCCTGCTGAATTGCATGTTAGTGTTTCTAGAGTAAAGCACTGCAGGTATTTTTTTTTTGTTTTGTTTTTCCGCCTTGGATAAGTAACTCCTTCTGGGGTGTATGGTAAAGGTTGGATTGTGCGGCATGTTGCGAGCCTCTGCTGTTCTGCTGCCGAGCTGACCCTTCCCACTCAGGTACATGGGAATAAGTGATGCCTCTCATTACAAAGGAAACTGCAGGGAGAAATAGCCTTGACTGTATTTCTATGACTCGATTTTATAATTCAATGTTGTTTTTCATCTTTCTGTGCACTGGCTCTGATCCTCATTCACAATCCAGAGTTTAAAAGAAAAGTCCCCAGGGACTGGTTATGTCTTCTAGGAACTCTAACACTTCTACACTCCACCTAGATTGTATCATTAATTTGAGGTGGGTGGGTTCTTCTGTTATATAGGAAGTCACAGCCTATGGGTAGGTATGTACATTTGAAACCCTTGGTCTGGTTATTGAAATGGTTTTTGAAAAAATATTTTTTAGACTGGTGAACACTTAGCTTTAAAAAGGTCTATACAGAGCCTGCCAGAGCAGTGTTTAGGTTCAGGACTTTACCAGTGTGTGTAACTCCAACCGGTTTCAATCAATGTGGAATGTGCTTCTAACAAAAGAAATGTTTTTATGGTTAATGGTGGAATCATTATAAGTTTCCTTTGCAGTAGTTGATCTCACAATAGAACTCTCACCCCATAAAGTATTACTCTGGTTTTGAACTCCAGGAAAATGGATGCATTTCTTATATTGTAGGGGTAAAGAGCATGTCCTAAGGTATAGGTACATTTGTTTGGGGTTTATATAATCTATGTCCAATTTGATGTACCTATATCATTTTTTCATAAAATCTACTAAAATTTCAGTATACTGCCAATGAGTACATTGTGCATATAGAGATACAATACTTAACCCAGGAGTAGAAACGATAGCGATTAGGGAGAGAATAATGAACTGTCTGCCTGAGAAGGAAGAGAGGAATCACCCCGGATCAATATCTTATAAGGAAAGCTTTCCTTTTTCACTTCAGTTCTTGAAGAAGCTTACCCCAGTGGCATCATATTCATCTTAGAGTGATTTAGTTAAAACAAGAAGGCAGAACGCTTGCTAGGCAATATGTTGTTTCATTTTATATATTTACTACAGAGTTTGGGGAATGCCTTTTATTGTCTGCCGAAAATAATTACAGAATTGATATTCGAAGACGGTACGAGGCTGCATTGGCACCGCTGCTAGCAGAGAGCAGTCGGGTTGGGCTGAAGGAAAAGAATCCGGCATGTGGACGTGGGGCGTGTGTGGTGTATCTTTGTGCCTGTTCTCAGGACGCACATTCCCACTGTCTGGGCTGCAGTGCCGAGGCACGGAACACGGCATGAATGTACAACCACTAAGCACGGCGATAATGCGTTTAGCGGAGCAGGCAGTCCAGAGCTCTTTCGGAGGGCTAAGGGAGAGCAGAAACTTACCACAGAGAATGCGAGCAGGGGCGGATTCAAAGAGCAGCCTGACTCCCTCTGAGCCAAGAGAGATTCTCTCTTGTGAAGCGGGAATCCCAGTGAGCAGGCAGAGACAGCCCCTCCCTGCCCCCTTGAATGCACTGTCTCTGTGGCTTTTTGTTTATTCTAGGTAGAGTTGGCACAAAATCCACAGGGAGGATTTATGGTATATATAGTTTTTACTGATGATCTGAATTCTTCATGCGCCTACAGAATAGATATACACACAGATTCAAATTTATTAGTCATCTCTACACATGTGTATTTATGCAAACCTCTTTCAATTCTTTTCCAAGGCTCTGAAGGATATTTTTTTAAAGTACCACTCCATTACTCTTCTAGTTGTGTGTTTTTTTTTTTTTGGGGGGATTGTTTAATCTAGACAATTTATGTGTTTAAACTAGATAATTTATGTGTTTAACCTAGACAATTTATTTACCAGAAATTGATCATCATTCAAATGGGATTTTATTTATTTGTTTGAGTAATTCTTTAGGCTTCCGCCCTAAGAAAAAATAACAAGTGGATTATCAGTCTGTAGCAGCCTTTGAGTCAAGTAGCCTATTTGATGCAATTCATCAAAATGAGGGGACTAGCTCTACACGCACACACGGTGAATATTCACCGCTATATATGTGCGTGTGTGTGTGTTTGTGTGTGTGTGTATGTAGTCCACTCATTTTGAGAAATAGTTGAAATACAGGTGTTTGTACCTAGGCAAACCATCCTCTCTCATGGTTTATTGTGGTAGAATCCAGAAGCAGGGCAAGATCCTTTTCATTTTGCCATGCTGTTGATTTGCTTTGTTTTCTCAACCATGATGCTTGGCAGGGCATTTCTGGGATAGATGACTTCAAACTTATTTGTGGTGATGTTTACCGCGTATTCTTTCTCTGTCTTTGTAGTCCTCTGTAGTTTCAAATGTGGCTCATAGTAAGATGGCATTCTGGAGTGACCGTTATGGTGGCCTCCCAAGTGCAGGGTATTTCAGCTGCCCACAAGGACATCTCCAAGCCCCAAAGCAAGGTGATGGAGTGGGATAGCCCTCCCACTAGGGGCTACCTCTCTAGGGCGGTGAGGCCTCTGGTGGACAGTGTATGGTTTCTATTCAGCTTTCCATCATTCTGTCTCTAGGCTCACTTTACCTAGAGTTTTGGGGTCATAATAATTCCTCTCCCCAAGGAACTGCATTTTATGTGAACTTGAAAAGGACTTGATCTGGAGGTTGTTTTGTGGAACCTAGATCCAAGGAGACCATAAAATACCTTAGTGGTTTTGTCTTTATGTAATTTACATATTTTAAGCTCTTTATTTCAGGTCGGTGACCTACTTTGCTACTCTCGATGATTTGACTGATGTTCACACAGCCAGTATATCTTAGTAAGAATAACCTAAGAATGATTCTGGGCAGCCTAAAGGCTTTCAGTAACTAGTTTCTAATAGACTCAAAGAGAAGAATCTCTGGCCCTGTCTTCAAGCTTGATCTCAAGTACTCTACCCTATTGGCTGATAATGACTCATGTGGAATTTGATTTACATTGAATTTTCGGTATAACTCAGGGATTCCTCCAGAATGGTCTCCAGGTAACTGAGCACTTACACATGAGTTTCCCTTCTGGTTCAGGGATGATGATGTGAATGGCCCAACAGTGGTGGGCTATTGCTTAATTACTAAGAAGTTTGTGGTTTTCTGAAGCTAAGAGGAAGTAATAGTGTCATGAAAAATTAAAATACTCTTGGCCAGTATTGGACACCATATATGGCTGTACAACCCAAAGGTACACTTTTTTTTTTTTTTTTTTTTGGTCACACCCGGCAATGCTCAGGAGTTTCTCCTGGCTCTGCACTCAGGAATCACTCCTGGCAGCATTCGGGGGACCATATGGGATGCCAGGGACCGAACCCGGGCTGGCACAGGCCAGCCGTGTGCAAGGCAAATACCCTACCCGCTGGACTATCGCTCTGGCCCCAGGTACACTTTATAAAAAAAGTTTTATTATACCACTGTTAGATATACAATTACAAGATGTTCATGTTTGAGTTTTGGTTCTACAGTGTTCCAGCATCCATCCCTCCACCTGTGCCCATCTCCTATCACCAATGTCCCCACCTCCCTCCCCTTCCCCAGCCTGCCTCCATGGCAGGTTCTGTATCTCTTTTCTCTCTTTCTCTGTCTCCTCTTTCTCTCCTTCTCGCTTCCCTTTCTTACACATTGTGGATTGTAATATATTCCAGAACATGATTGGTTCCACTAGTTTGATGTACCGACTCAGGGAAAGCCAGATGGCAGCTGTCCCCATGAATCTGAGTCTCTGCATGGTGGCCGAGAGCCCTGAGGCAGTTCGTGGGCTGGGCCACCAGGCCTCTGGGATGGGTCAGAGAGGGGAACGGGGACCCCAGCTCCAGCTCCAGGAATGCCCGGTGACTTCCACTTCTGAAAGCCGCCTACCTGGGCTTGAACTCGGCTGTTCTGCTAAAGCTGTCTTGAGGTCAGCATTTCTCTTGCATGGGTTCTGATGAGCTGTGGGGTCCAGACGGCAAAAATGGCGGCTATTATGGTGAGAGAGTCTCATCTGGCTACTTCTGAGACCCTGCAGAGGTGATGGGCCAACACCCAAAACCCATTTTGCCTTCTGGGAGCCTCATGGTCAGCTGAGCTAGGGAGAGCCAGATGGCAGATCTCCCCCAGGCGTCTGAGTCTCTTCATGGTCAAGGTACACTTTTGTAGAGTATTATCACATGTATTTTAAACGGTCCCATCACATTTTTGTGGAATCTAGTGTCATATGCACCTAAGTAAAATGCTTATGGGCAGGAAACTAGGCATGTGTTAACCGTGTCCAGGTGCAAAATCAGGCTCAGCAGTGGGCCAGTCTTAACTCCATCAGTGCAGAATTCTTGAGACAGGGACCCGTCATGGTGCTCTCAGGGCGTTCACACAAAGCAGCGGTGCCAGGCCAGGGTCACCTCTTGCACAGAACCCTCTTGCTGGCTCGGAAGTTTTCCTTCTTCCTCGGAGCTAGCGAGAGACAATAGGAGAAATAGGGAAGAGAAAGGGAAGTGGTTGCAATGGCTCCTCTGCCTTGCTCGGGTCTATAATGAAGCAGTTAAGAGCAATGTTGGGGTCTTGAGTGGGGGGGTCTTGAGTGGGGAGTTTGCTGCGTGTTGGTTGAACATGAGTAATTCAGCACCCGGGAAGCTGGTCAAAGGGAAATGAGCTGAGAAATCATTTCCTCTGTGGGGTGAGGAGATAGGGGAGAATGGGGAGCCCCCTCACCTGCTCTGCGCCCCTGGTTCAGCGGGCGTCAGCCAGGCTCTGAAGAGACCACGACGGTGGTGGTGGTGGGCTTATCATCCTATTCAAATCTCTCTCTTTCAGCGACAGTCTCACGGGGCTGGAATCTGGTTGAACCCTGTGAAATTTGTCAGTTTTCGCCATTTCTGACCTATAAAAAGAGTAGTTCCTCATTTTCCTCCCCTCTAATCTTGCTCTACTTCTGTACAAGCAACCAGATCATGCAATTCCCCTGCCTGAAAGTGTCCTGGCGGCTTCTTCGGGCGCCCAGAATAAACCAGCCTCTTTACCTCGGCCTGCTCCGAGGTCCTCCAGGACTCGGCCTGCATCTGGCCCGCCCCCAGTCTCTGCACTCGGAGTCCTCTCCCGGGCCTCGCGCCCAGTTCCTAGGACTCGCTGACCCTGCAGGGTCATGGGGTCTTTGCAGCAGCCCTCGTAGCCCTTTGTCCTTCAGAGGTTGCCTCTTAGGAGAGGCTGTCCCGTCCTTATGTCTGAAGGAAGTTGTTCCCCACTCACCCCATTAGCCCACTTCATTTTCTTCCGAGTACTTTATCCCTCACTAAAATTGCTTCTGGTAATTCCTTCATGCCAGTAGAAGATGGCGCCAGCCTGGTTTGTTCTCTGTGGTCTCTGCTCTGCCTTCCCCAGCATAGCAAGAGGCGGAAGGAGACCCCTTGGTTGCCGCTGCTAATGCAGGCACAGCCAGCAGGTTGTGGGGGAGGCTGCCCAGGGCCCCACCTCCAGGGTCCCGCCTTCTCCACCGCTTCCCCAGTCTGTCTCCACCGCAGACCTCCATTCGCTTCTTGAGCTTCCAGAACTGTCCAGCCAGGCCACCAGTATTGTAGTTCTGCTGCCCTCCCTCTGTCCCCACTGACGAACTAGACCCTTGCGGTGCTCCATCACCGGCAGTGCTCACAGAGGGAACTGGCTCCTGGAAGTGCAGTGGGTCTTGCTATTTTTTTAAGTTGATTTATAAAGTTGTTCGTATAGTTGTTTCAGGCATTCAGTGCTCAGCACCAATCCCACCACCAGTGTGACCTTCCCTCCACCCTGTCTGCAACTTCCCACCCCCACCCCAGCCTGTCTCCTTTGCAAGCACAAATTGACTCCATATTGGTAAATGGAATTATCGGAAATTTGATTGTGATGTGGTTGTTGTTTTTTTCTTTTTAAATAAAGTCCCCAGTAAGTAGTGTTATTTGATGAATTTGGGAAGAGCGGACAGGAAGGACTGTTGAGAATCTCCAATAGCGAATCCTTGTGGCAGCTGTAGGAGATGGTGCCCGTGAGCATGAGACAGAGGCCCTGGCTCAGGGGCACACAGCAGGCAGCAGCAGAGCTCAGCGCCTGTGCTCCCCCTCCACTGGCTCTGACCTGCCCCACGCGGCCACTCCCCCATTCTCCTACCGCCATAGACCCATGCCAGCCCCTCCACATCCTGCTAAGTCCTCGCATTCTCTCTCCCCCTGAATTCTCCAATCTCTCAGTGGTATGGGTACCCAGTGGTACTGACAGACCACATTTGGGTGGGAATAATTCATCTCGCCCTGGTGCCCTGGTGCCAACTGTGCACGTTATAAAGGAGCAAGTAGGAGCCCCCCATAAGGCCCTAGTACTCAGAGCAGCTGGTGGACTTGTCTTCTCCTTGGGGTTCTGCCTCTGTGGTCAGCGCTCAAGTCATTGCATGTGGATGGGACGGCCCTGATAGTCCTGGGGACAGGAAAATGCCCTATGGCCCTTTGGCCCCTGGTTCCTGCGCTGGCATCACAGTGCCCGCCCCCCTGTGTTATTCTAAGAATTAAATGAGATAGTGTTTGCAATGTGCTAAGAACACCTCTCCTGGCCCAGGAAACTCCTGGAGGTGTCAGGTGTGAGGGGCCTATTTATAGTAGCTGTTAGGAGGTAAGGAGGGGAGGTGAGGTGAAGCAGAGCCAAGGAAGGGCTGTGTCCTGACAGTCCCAGATATTGGAGAAAAACTCCTTTCACTTTCTCCCACCTTGCAAGGAGCCCGAGGGGCTAGGAACCACTGCCACCTGGCCCTGCCTCCCCTCCCAAAATGCCCAGCCCACAGCCCTACCCATGCTTGCTGGGAATTTCCTTTCATTCTGGAACCTTAAACATCGTCGCTCTTATCCCAGAGTCTACAACACAGCTGCCGAAGAGATGCTGCTTCTGCTCAGATCCTTCCTCTCTGCAGTGCCTTGACTTCGGCTTGGGGAGTTACTGCCCGGCCCAGCTCCTGCCATGCGGCACCAGTGTGGCCCTCATGGCCGGGAGTCATTCCCTGTTCTTGCACGCAAGGTCTCAGAAGTGTTTCCAGTGCCCTTCCCTGTGGCCCGCAGGTTAGGGCCACTGGGGCAGATTCCCACACTCTGGGTCACCCCTGTTCCCCCACAGGAACCACTATCCTCTCTGGGTAATGAGGCTCATCTCCCGCACCCCTGAAGGGGGAGCCCAGCACACCTAACTTTCCCCTTCCCACTCGGCATCTGTGCAGTTGGAGGCTTGCCGCTTGTTTCCTGATGAGAGGTGACGCTGTCTCTTAAGCTGGATTTCATGTTGAGAATGTCGCCCACCCAGAACTGCAGTAGGGAAGCAGGGGGTGCCCGTTAGATTTTTCAAAGTGCAGAAGCTGCCTTGCCTTCCCTGGGCATGCCCCATAATGGGTAAGCACCCAGGAGCTGGTGACTTAGACAGATGGCACCCCTGGGGCTGCCCACTTTTGCGTTGTTGGCAGGGTTGCATGCCCAGCTTGATGGAGAGAGCACTTCCTGTCCACACTCGCAGGCGGGATGTGTGGATGCGCTGAGCATCTCAGATGTGCCTCTAAGTTCTAGTCGGTGGATGGTGTTTCCAAACCTCAGCCATCTGGCCCTGAGGCAGGAATGAGGTGGAAAAGTAGACTGCTTTTCTTGTCTCACCTTCCCATGGGAAGAATAAGAACCTTTGAACAAGCATGGAATAAATCATCTTTGTCGCTCTTACTACCTTGGATTTTATATGCAAAACCCAGTTGCGCTTTGAGAAATGAATCTTCAAATCTCTGTCCTTAAGCTGTGAGAAATGGGACTAGAGTGGCTATTGAGCACAGGGCACCAGAGTGGACAGTTTTCCTCATCGTGCCCAGATCAGAGCCCCCATCCCTGCCTTTCTACTTTTCCACCGCAGATCCTGCAGAGCTAACTGGCCCATGATCCAGGTGCTAGCCTGACTCCTTCCTTCTTCTCTCATTTTCTTTTTTTTCCTTCCTTCTTTCTTTCCTTCTTCCTTCCTTCCTTCTTTCTTTCCTTAGTTTTTGGGCCATTTCCGGTGATGCTCAGAGCTCACTTCTGGCTTTGTGCTCAGACAACACTTCTGCCACAGTTCAGGGCACCCGATGAGATTGTGGGATGAAACCCAGCTCAGCCTCCTGCAAGGCAAATGCCCTGCCTGCTGCACTGTTGCTCCAACCCTGTTAACTAGTTTCTGAGCTTTTTTCCTTTTGTGTTATCTTAAGGATCTTGCATAAGATTTTCTTATTAAAACACATGCAGTTGAATTTTTCAAAGGCAAATCTTTTATTCCCCTTTTCCTTCTGCCAGGCGAGTGTGTCGTTCACAGTGGAGTCTGTTTCGCAGACAGCTAGGAGGCAAAGCCCTCACCATCTTACTTAGTGAAAATATGCTTGTAGACAAAAGAGCTTTTGCAGATCAGGTCAGCGCCATGTTTTTTTTTTTCCTAGATTTTATAGTTCTAGTTTGTTTTTTTTGTGTGTGTGTGTGTGATTCTATCATCTGTCCGATGTATGGAAATGTTCCTATGTTTTCTATCTTCATGGAAGAGCTAAGCTAGATATTTGCATTTTTTAGCCTCATTTGGTTTATTTTTTAATCATCTTTGCCTGTCATAAAAACCTAGAAGTAAGGAGCAGTAGAATGGGAAAAGGTGAAATTATTAACTGGTCATCAGATTAGAAGAGCAAAGTTACCAAGAACCTAAGACAGAGTGTAAACATATAGAACAGCCATTATGCAGCCTTACATAATTGGGCCATACATAATTGATTCAAATGCTTTCTTCAGTATTCCCTATGCCTTCAACTGGAAGGCACTTTGCATGTGAAGTGGTTCACTTTCTTGCCTCTCTTCCATTTAATTTGTGCACAATACCACTCTAAAAATCCATTGGTTTGTCTTGGTCATTGATTTAAAATGCGTAACAACATCAGAATAATGTGAATGAAATAAATACCAGGCTTGCAGCGGGATGGAAGAAAGAAAGCAAGCTGGCTTTAAGTACCTCGCCTGGGCTCCATGAATATATATCTGCTAGTTCAGTTGCCAGGATGGTAGCTTAAATCTGGTCCCAGTATAGTATAGTTACCGGAGAGTAGTTTATAATCAGCTAATTATAAACTACTTCAGTTTATAATCAGAAAAGGGCGCTGGGACAGAGTCATACGAACAAAGTATCAGATGAGTTCCCAGCCCTGTGATCTCTCAGAGACTTTGTGGTACCAAGTGAAGATGATCATTTAAAACAACTAAGGACTTGGGCTATAACTCAGGGGTCAAGGGCATGTGCCTCTGTGGACAAGACCCCAAGTTTGTTCCCTGGCACCACATACACTGCCCTTCACCCCTGCCCTGCACACTGGCCTGAGCAGCACCACTCGTCCACTTCCAGCATCGAGCTGCCTGGCTACATTGGCAAGTCTCACTACAAGTGGCTTTTAGGCTCGCTGAGCTCTGCTGGGCAGCCACCACCCAAAGACTAAATGATCATTGTAAGTCCAGATCCCCTGTGTCAGCATCCTCCCAAACCTGACGTTTTGATGCGGTAGACTTGAAGCTGGGTCTTGGGATTCTGCATCCTAATAAGAACTCTAGTGACTGAAGCAATCTCATTTGGTACTTTTCTTAGCTTCATGTCCTACATCCCTCAAAAGAGAGTAATAGCATTTATTTCACAGTTGTTGACAGGAACTGAAAGAGTGTGTGGGGTAAGGCGCTGGGAACCATGAAGTGAGAAGAGGAAGACTTACCAAATTGGGGGGTCTAACTCTTAGCCCCTGGGAAAGGAGTTTGTACACCACAACCAAGACTGAGGTTGGCCTGGGCCGTGGGTCCCAGAGTGCAGCAAGGAGAAGCCCATCCTCAGTCTTCATTTTTCTATATCAGTGGGCCAAAGCCTTCTAGCCCCCTAACTCTCCTTTTTAACCAACATGTATTGAACATCTGCTGAGAACAATAGACACAGGTTTTACTCTGTTTGTTTCTGACAAGAGTGGTGCCTGATGCATTGTGATTTGATTTGTGGAGGAAAGAATATCTGATATTGACTGTTTTTAGATAATCTTTTAGGATAATATTGATCTTGAACTAGAGAGATATTAATAGCAGGTAAGGCTATTAATATCTTATACAATTTGGTCCCTGGGGACTACATATGGTCCCTTGAACCCTGCAGGAAGGATCCCTGAGCAAAGAGCCAGGTAAGCCCTGTCCACTGCTGGGTGTGGCCCTTACCCCACCCCAACCCCCTGCCCCAAAGTAGTATTGATCGAACACATATTTTAATCCCAAAAAGTTTTCCTGAGAGATCACGCATGCCTTGGAACTCATATGCCTTACTATCCCTGAGTGTGCTCCAGCACCTTCCTAAGTTGCATCCCAGACAGTCCCAGACTCCTGGTCTGGGCCACCCACTGCTGCCTCGCGTGTTGGGAATCTCCTTGTCTCCTTCATCAGAAAGCTTTAAGATTACCAATAACCCCGAGTAAGAAACCCAAGATATTTTAACTTCCAAGAAACTGCAGTGAGGATAACAAATAAGATGAGCTAAGGGATGATATGAATGAAGTAGCGCCTCAACCATTGTGGAAGACTGAAGGGTCTGACCTGAACAAGCTCTTCCTCACATAGTCCATGCTCAGGCAACAGAATGCATGTGCCATGTGTCTGATGGAACACAATGGTGTAAGGGTTGTTGGAGGGACTGTAAACTAGTGAGGGAGCTGAGAACATCAGGGTTCAGAAGTTTGCTCTGGGTGCTATGGCTCGTGAGTTGTAGGGGGTGGACTTGCAACCTCAGTGTATCCTCTTGCCCCACCAAAACAGATAGTGAAGTTAAGCAAATAGTGCCTGACATCCCCTTGAATGAAGGATATAGTTGCCACACAATAAAACAGAAAGAGTATGCTAAAACACAGCCTGTTCCAGCTTTTCTCAGTCAGCTTCTTGACAGTATGCCTAACACATCTCTCATGAAAAGAATTTCCCGCTCTCCTGAGCATCCAAGCTGGTGCCCGTCATGAACCATCCTCGAGAGAACCGAGATAGCAGTTCCCAATATTGAAATTTTCCATTACCTTTAAAAAAGAAGCCCACTGCTCTAGGGACCTGTCTCCTAGGGCACTGGTCTATCTTCATTTCTTTTCCTGATTGAGTCTTGCTTCCCCAAACTTGGAGCTCTTACCTTAAAACCCCTCCCCTTTTCTCTTTTCTTCTTCATATCCTAGTTACAAAAATACTTCCTTGGGACCTTGGAAATACAGTTCAGTGGCTAAGGCACTTGCCCTGCATTCAGACTACCCAGTTCAAATACCCAGCAGCATATAGGGTCCCTAAGCCCCCACTGGAGTGATCTCTGAGCCCAGAGCCACGATAAGCCCTGAACACAAAAAAGATGATGCAGTCCAAAACTGAACCAGAAGTATAGCATTGTTAAATATAGTCCTTGTGCTGAGCTCATTCAGCTTATAGCTAGTCATTTTTTTTCTTTGATAAATATCTAAACCCTTTGCCCCAATCCACACCCTGGACCCTGGCAACCACTAGTCTATTTCTATGAGTTCAACTGTGTAAAATTCCTCATATAACTGAGAGCACACAGCATCTGTCCCTGCTGACCGGTTTTCACTTACTTTGTGCCATTGAGGACCATTTGTGTCGTCACAGAGGGCAGGATTTTCCTTTTTAATGACTGCACAATATTCCATTGTATATACACAATGGAATGTGTATATTCCATTCCCCTTTATCAGTAGACATGTAAATTGTTCCTCTGTTTGGCTTTTGTGATTAATGCTGCAGTGATCGTAGAGATATAGACGGTGCTTCAAAATATATACCCAGTTTTCTGACATATATGTAGGTCAGATGTATACCCAAAAGTGGAATTGCTGGATCATATGGTAGTTCTATTTTTAATTGGGGGTGGAGGGATTGAGCTATACCCAATGGTGCTCAGGTATTTCTCCTGGCTCTGTACTCAAGGGTCACTCTTGGTGGAGCTTAGAGAGCCGCATGCAATGCTGGGGACCGAATCTGAGTCAGCCGTGTCCCAGACAGCACTTAAGCCTCTCTACTGTCTCTCCAGCCCCTCTGATTTTAAATTTTGAGGAACTCTCACATTGCTTTCCATAATGGTTGCGCCAATGTACATCTCAGAATAAGGTCTAAACACTCCATCATCCCCACACCTTGCCAGTATTGGCCATCTCTGGTCTTTCTGACCAGAGAAAAGCCACTTCTTTAAGAGAGACTTCTTTGTGTCATTATTTAAATAGTCTGGTACAAGACAAGCTTCCACAAGGGCAAGTACTTTCTTTCTGCTCTTGCATCCCGTGCAGTGCCAGGTACACAGTCAATATCAGTGACGTGCTCAATATGTGATTACTGGGTAGGTGGAAGGAAGGAAGGGGGCAAGGATAGAGGAAAGGGCAGGAAACATAACCAGGAGCTCTGAATAGACCAGATTCAGGTGACCATTGTCAGTAATGGGCATGTCAGTAATCCCAAAGCAAGATGCAGAAGTTTCCATCGCTTCTTTTACCATGTCCAACCTGCTTGGTTTAACCATTTCAGGCTCAGTTCCTCATCACACCTGCTCCCCTTCATGTCTCCTCTGCCACCCGCATAGATAGTTGTCAGCTTGCACATTAGCCCCTTCTGCTGCTGTCGCTTCCTGCCTCTTCCTTGGCATTCTAGGTTCTCCTGCGGCCCACTTGTTCCTTCTTTTCCACTCTCATCCAGAGACCCCCTGCCCTCTTCCCTGGGAGTGTGCGAAGTCCCCTGCCAGAGCCCGTGTTATCCCTGAGTGCAGCATCTGCAGTGTCCTGTGAAGAGAGCGGGTGAGCATTGGTAGCTGCGGGCAGCATGGTGAGCCTGGCCCAGTGGGCTCGGGAAGTTTAGGGACTTTAAGGCACATTGTCCCTGGCAGCGTCTGTGGGTCTAATCTCACACCTCCCCCAGTCATTCCATCGTTCTCCCTGTAGCACCACCTGGGGCTACTGCTGGGATAAGAGAAAACTCCCGCTGGAGCCAGCTGGGGCCTTCTTTCATGTTGTCCCTTCATCGGTATTAGACAGTTGGAGATAAAGACCAAAGATCAAAGATGATTTTAGACCTTTTTATTTTCTGCAAGAGGAAGGTTGTGAATGTACAGTCTCACACTGTAAAAGGAACTCATTGCTGAGGGGGGCTTAGTCGTCTTTTTCTTTTAGTGGTAAACTTCCAGTGTCTCACTGTTTAAATTAATAATAATCCAAGGTCATCCTCACATTTTGGACAATTTATAGTTTTATAAAATAATTGTTATAGTTGGGGTCATGATAATGAAACAATAATAAGACAATCCCTGAGCGTGTCTCTTAAGGATGCCACATAAAAATAATCGTTTCACCAAGACCAGGAGTACTGGTCTGTGGCTGGAGGCTTGCCACAAATGGAGTGGGGATGGCAGTTAGGCTAGAGGAAGGATCACTGCGACAGGGATAGTTGGAAATGATCACTCTGGGCAAGAACTGCGTCCCTAAGGAGGTAAATGAGCAAACATGATGACCTCTCAGTACCTGTAGTGCAAACCATAATGGCAAAAGAGAGAGAGAGAGAGAGAGAGAGAGAGAGAGAGAGAGAGAGAGAGAGAGAAGAAGAAAAGTGGGTGGGAGGTGGGTCAGAAGGAAAACTGGGGACATTGGTGGTGGGAAATGTGCACTGGTGAAGAGATGAGTGATGGGACATTGTATGACTGAAACCCAATCAGGAACAACTTTGTAACTGCATCTCCCGTTTTATTTATTCATTTATTTATAAAATAAATGAATAAATAAATAAACAAATACTGATCTCAGGCCAGGGTTATGACTCAAGTGGTAGAGTACAGCCTAGAAGTGGCAGGCAAGTTTGGTTCCCAGACCACAAGCCTCGGAGCACTGAGAGGAGCAGCCTTCTGCCCCCTGCCACACTCTATTCCACACTTCACCAAGACTAAGCATTCCTGGAGTCGCCCTATTACAATTTTACTATTATTATTATTATTATTATTATTATTATTATTATTATTTTATTATTATTATTATTTTTCAATAAGCTCTTCTTGAGAATCTTTTTTTGCATCTTGAGGATTAATATTCTAGAATAATCCTGAAAGGTTTTCCTTCTTTCCTGGTCATTATTCAAAGCAACAAAATGGGCATTTAGTCCATGGTTTGGACACTCTTAAGAACCCTGTTTCAAAGACTGGAACTGTAGCTCAGTGGGTAGGGCATTGCATTGCATACAGCCAACCTGGGTTCAATCCCCCGCATCCCGAGGCACCATCTCATATGGTCCCCTGAGCACCGCTAGGAGTAATTTCTGAGTTCAGAGCCAGATGTTACCCTTTGAGTGTCGCCGGGGTGACCCCCCCCCATAAAAAAAAGCAAAAAAACAAAAAAAAACCCTGTTTCTTCCCAGCTTTTCCATCATAGGATGCGAATCAAGGGTTCTAGTTTCTCCAGTGATGAGGTGCAGGGAGTTGTATATCTGGCCGACCACCCCCACCCCCTTTGGGGGAGTGCGCTACGTTTTTGGAAGCCTTATTTCCACTAAATCACTGCTGCTTATAAATGCTATATGGCACACATTCATTTCTTACCGTGCGCTTTCTATGACTAAAATAATATATGTTCAGTTCAGACAATTTAGAAAACACAGCAAAGTATAAAAGCAAAGCAAAGACCACACACGGTTGTACCCCGAGGGCTGACAGCTGATAACATCAGTATCCACTACCTCTCCTTGTCATGGTCTGTGCCTGCTACGAGCTGGAAATTGGAATCCGACTAGACACACAGTTTCATATCCTGTTTTGCCCCACTCTTCATCTTACATTGCGCATCTTCTGGTGACATTAAGTGTTCTCTGGAAACATAATTTTCATAGATAAACAATAGTCTGCCATGTGGAAGTACCTGCTGCTATTTCATTGTTCGCCGGCTACTGGGGGTTTCTGTTGTTTTGTGTGGTTGTCTTTTTTTCCCCTCTGGAATGAATAGTGGCTCTTTAAAGCGCATCATTAAAAAATCTTCACACACATCTCGGCCCTGCACACTTCTGCTCCTGAAGTGTTTGTAATTGGCATAGATTGAACAGACGCGAAAACACACAGCTCTTTGGTGAACGTTTTAATTGTGGAGACACCGGTGTGATGTCACATTTTAAAACACCTTTCGTGTTTCTCTAGACCTTAATTCTGCATTTGGCTCATCTGTTTGCAAGTATTCAAACCCCGACAGTTCCCAAGGACTTTTCACATATGATTTCATTGACTGCCCTCGGCCGCTGTGTGAGGAGCAGCTGCTATTCTGGTTTTGGGGCTGAGAAAACAGAGACTCCCGCACCTAAGTAGGTTGCCCCAGGTCTCAGAGCAAGTGAGGGCAGAGGCAGAACTGAGAACTGGATACCCCTCTTGACTGCATCCAGGGCTGTGAGCAACTGGTGATATCTTCTCTTAAATAAGTACAAGCCGGCAACCTTTGCGAGGACACAAATGTTTGGTTGGGTTGTGTCCTTCTCTGTCAAACAAAACAGGGGTGCAGGGAGGAGTCGGTGGCCACTCCTCTCTCTCTCTCTCTCTCTCTCTCTCTCTCTCTCTCTCTCTCTCGGTTGTGCCTCCCATTTCAGATTGGCACCGCGCTGCCTTCACTGTTCTCTATTTGGGTCGCGCTTTGCTCGTACATTTTGCTCTGGGCTGGAAAGTGCCGGTGGCTTTCATCCAACTACAAGCCATAACGCGCCCACGCACTCCCCGCCTGCAGCTCAGGCTTTCCCCAGTTCTGTAACCAAGAAGAGGAGCAGATCTGAGGACAGGCGTTCAGAAGAGCCAGTTAACACATTTGCTCTTGGCGTAGTTGCCAAAGCATGGAGAGTTGAAGCTTCGATAAAGGACCACAGTTTGCATTTGGGTTGTGAGAGGAATTTTTATTCCTTCTTGCCCAGCCTGTTCAGGTTTTTCAGATGTCGCTGAGCTCAGCGCCGTCTTCCCAGGCAGACAACCTGCTAAGGGCAGGTCCGGGACCTCAGACACAGGGTACATGCATCTTGTAGGGTGAGTGGGCATATTGGGAGACACATGGGACAGTTTCGACCTATGAGAAGGCCCAGGTAAGGGTCGCCAACGGGACTCCAAGGTTGACTCCCCATAGGGAAGTTTCATAAGATGACTAATACTGTCTAATATTGTCTTTCTGGGAGAGAGAGAGAGAGAGAGAGAGAGAGAGAGAGAGAGAGAGAGAGAGAGAGAGAGAGAGAGAGAGAGAGAGAGAGAGAGAGAGAGCAATTCAGGAAAAGTTGTTTGGGTTAGGGATGAATAAGGACTTCTAACTCCCTTAAAGAGCAGGCAAGAATAACAACAGATAATTGATGAGCTGCGGTGCAAAAAGTGGGCGAGGCCAGTTAATCCCAGGGTGCTGGTTTGCTGTGTGGGATGTAGAGCTTTGGTTTGGGGCGCCTAGTACTGTGTGGGATATACAGCTTTGTCTGCACCTAACTTTGTACCTCATGAGGGCCATTTACACCTAGTGATTTGGACTGAGTAGGTGGACTTGAATCCTGGTCATAAGCCTGGCTGACTAATTTCACGTTGAGGGGCATCATCAGTAAACCAGAAACGATAACAGTAACTTACATGCAAGGATGATGAGCCCTGATAGGGGGAATGTGTGAGGCAGCTTCGGGCACAGTGCAAGTGTTGGGTCCATAGGTCACTGCTGTGGCGATGTGGTGGTGATGATGACAGCAAAGAAGGAAGGCGATGCTTCTGCTCCCTGGGGAGGTGGGGCACTGACCTCCACCACCATCATCTTTTGCTTTAAAATGCCCTTGGAACAGCAGGTCTCCTTGCTGGAAGACATTTAAAGAAAACATTGACTAATGTCTAAAGACTTGACTTAAGCAAATGCAGTTATCAGTTTGCCCAGGTTCACGACATCTTCAGCCCTCATTTTAACCCAAGGCAACTTTAGAAGGCTGTTGCTTTCTTCCGGTACTTTCTTGGGGAAGCTGAGCTGGCATTAAGAGGCAGGAGAGCGTGGCCTCTCAGTAAGTGCTTTTCTTCTTTGTGGGCCGAAAGTAATGAGACTAAAATCACCTTCACATTCGAAGTCGGAACCAAGTGATTGCAGTCTCCTGGGCCCAAGGAGGACGGCAAGTGGGTTTCATTTTCCTCTTGCCATTTCAACCTTCCCTTCCCCAACATGTCCTTTTTTCTTTCTTCCTCTCCCCAACCCCTCCCAGAGCCATAGACCTTTCTCTCCTCCAGGGCTCTTGACAGAAGACCGCCAAGCATGCTGCTGGGTGAAATTTGTACTGACGTATCTCAATTAGAAATAAGCCACTTTCCTTTCTGCGTGTTGTTTCCCCGTCGTACCCCCACAGCTTTCTGTTTTATTCGGCTTTTAAAGCCTCAGTGTAACTGTTGAGTCTCACAGGCAGCTCTGAGCTCCTGGCAGGCAGGGACTGCTGTGCAGAGAAGCAATCAAGTGATGGTCACTGGCCAGTGGCTGTCACCAGGCCATGCGCAGGGACGTGGAGTGTTCTCTCCCTCACCCCCGCCTGCTTCCTCGGGCCCTGTTCTCAGCATAAGTGACTGCCTCCTGGAGAAGGGAGAAAGAATCAGGTCTTTCACCTGCTCCTCGTCCGTTGCCTCTGCTCCTTTGCGGTAAAGGGAGAGTGAGGAGAGGGTGCTGGGAGCCGTGCAGTCCACGAGAGTTACTGGCTCCTGTTCCCTGTCCAGGCCTTGAAGGTGTGAAACACCCACTCACGCTTCTCATCCTCTGCTTTGTGGCAGCCCCCAAGAAGTGGAAGGAATATCAGGAGTTCTTATTTGTTGAACTGACCTGGCTGCTTAGAATCAGGGCCGGGTCCGCGCCCACAGAAGTCCTGGACAGCTCTCGCCCCGCCTCCTGTCGCCTTGGCCCTTGAGTGGGAAGCAGTGATTGAAATGCCTTTGTGTTAGCTGGGCTGGTTAGTGTGAGATTCCAGGAAGGCGGAGGCTAGCTTCTCACACCCAAATGGTATTTTCAGATAGAATCAAATGAATGTTTCTTCCCAGGGTTATCTTTTTATATGGATTTGTAAAGCTTTAAAGATAGTTTAAATGCACTTCTTCGTTATATAAATAATATTTTCTGTAAAAATTTCTGATGCTCCATAAAAAGCCCAAGACAATGTTATATAAAAGGAATCATTTCAGGAGCCGAGATAGGACTTGTGGTAGAGCACACGCCCAGCCTGCACAAGGCCCTGTGTTCCCATCCTGAGATTTATTGGGTGTGGCCCCAATTATTTTTAATAAAAGGAGTCCTATCTTCCATGCTGTTGTTTTTTAATGCATACATGATTTTTAGGGCCAGAGAGATAGTACAGTGAGTAGGAACCTGCCCTGCACACAGCCTGCCCAGGTTCCCTCACCGGCACCAAATATTGTCCCCGGTTCCCGCAGGCGTGGTCCCTGAGTGCAGAGCCAACCAAACCCAAAGACATGCTTTTTAAAACTTCCTTTTGCCGCCTTCATTTCCATCAATTCCACAAAGGCAATTGGCATTGCTATCCCAGGAGTCTCTTTCTGGACTTTTCTCTGTGGATGTTATGTTCATATATGTAGAACAGATAAAATATATTTTAGGCATTTGTTACATAAGCACTATCATAGTCCACGTGCTTCTCTGCATTTGACTTTTCACTTATGGAATGGGACCAGTTCCTACACTCAGCAGTTGCAGCCAGCCCTGCCCATCCTCATCAGGAGCCGCGGGCCCCACAGGAAGGATGCAGCGTCATCCAGTCGGCCAGTCTCCATATGGGGCTTCACATTGTCTCCCAGAGACCTCGAGAATGGGCATGTTTGAGCATCAGGCAGTGCAACCTGCTTTATTTCTGTGATGAGGCCAGCTAGAACCTTTCCTGCTCTAAGTGGAAGAAGACTTGCCTCTAAGTAGCTTTAAAATCAGGGCTTAGCTTTGGGGAGGTAGTCGGGAAGACAAAAGCACAGACTTTGTATATGGGAGCCCTGAGATCAATCTGTGGCTTGTGGAACCCCATCTATGTGATGCCCCTCCGTAGCAAATAAATAAAAATAAGGCCCTAATAAACAGTGAAAGTGCTGCACAAATCCTAATGAAATAAAACTATCATCATGCCAAGGGAATGCGCTGTCTGCGAATATCAATAGAATTGGTCATAGTCACAGATTAGAGGAGAAATAAAGTATTCGGTCATCTCAATAAACACATAAATGTAACCTTATAATTTTAACTGATTAATGAATATTGTGAATAGAAGTCCTGATAAAGGGCACTTATCACAACCCAGTAGTAAACAGTTAAATTTATTGCTTAAGAGTCAAAATGAAATACAGCAAAGTGCAGATATGCACCAAAGATACCAAATCCACCATCTCTGTTACCACTTAGACTGACAGTTTTCCAAATTTTCCAGCTTTCCCGTTTTCCAGGTTTTCCAAAGTCATGTAATATCTTTAATCACGTGTTGTATTTTGGATTTCTAAGTAAACTATCAAGTGGGTTTTTAAAAATGATAAAGTTCTTTCCTTTCTTTTTCCTGAAAAGGGCACACCCAGTGGTATTCACAGATTATATCCTGGCTCTACATTCAGAAATCACTCTGGATGGGATCACTAAGACACAACAAAGAAAAGAAAGAAAGTCTATAAGAATAAAAAAGGAAGAATCTGAGTACCGATAGTACAGTGGATAATGTGCTTGCCTTGCATGCAGCCAACCCAGGTTCAATCCTGGTATTCCGTGTGATTTCCTGAGCTCATCAGGAGTGATTTCTGAATGCAGAGCCAGCAGTATAACCTGTAAATACCACTGGGTGGGTACTTCTTAAAAAAAAAAAAAAAGAAAGAAAAAGAAAGGAAAGAACTTTATCATTTTTTAAAATCCACTTGATAATTTACTTAGAAATCCAAAATGTAAGATGTGATTAGAGCTATTACATGAATTTGCTGGATAGAAATAGTGTTCAATAGCATTTGATCACAACTACTAAGTAGAAAATGAAATGTGAAAGGTTCCATTAACTACAAAATCTAACTCAAAATTAATGACAAAAGCATGAAACATGCCTGAAAATACTTTAAAAACTTTGTTGAAGGAGAAAGAAATATAAAAAGAGACATAAACCAACCTGGTAAAATCAGTAAAATTTCCAAAATTATATTAAGTGTAATTTAAATGAAATTGTTGATAAAATTTTTGTCAGAGTTTAATAAACTGACTCTAAAAATTCTTGTGAAAAGGGGACAAGGAAACCAATGGAAAAAATTGAAGGTAGTCTTGTCTAATGAAACAGGCTTATGTGTAAAAATAGTTAAGATAATGTATTAATTAACAGAAACCAAGGAATACTAAAATCTTTATGAGTTGATTCAATTGGGGCACATCCATAGAAAGGAACTCTTAAAGAGCTACATAAAGCAACTTTTCTTGAACCAGCGGGAGGCTGAAACAAGGAAGCTACACCTGGTGGAAAAGCAATGGGCTGTTTCAGAGTTACCTTCCTTAGGGCATGATGACTCTCTCAGGCATCTGGTTCTATCAAGTGATCCCTGATTGACTGGTTTAAGATTCCATTTCCAGGGGATAGTCCAGCGGGTAGGGCATTTGCCTTGCACGCGGCCGGCCCGTGCCAGCCCGGTTTGATCCTCAACATCCCATATGGTCCCCCCCGGTTTGATCCCCAGCATCCCATATGGTCTCCCGAGCACCGCCAGGAGTAATTCCTGAGTGCAGAGCCAGGAGAGACCCCTGAGCATTGCTGGGTGTGATCCAAAAAACAGCAAAAAAGCAAAAAAAAAAAAAAAAAAAAGATTCCATTTTCCTGAGAGTCAGTCTTTTTTCATTTCCATGATACGGGGTTTCACATGGACACCTTCACTTGACCCTTGTGTGTTGTTGAAAGCAGTGATACTGCAGAGGTGTTATATTTCGATTCTCTAATCTGCCCTTTGACCTGGTTGTCTATGAGTCCTGTTTCAGAGATGACATTATCAATCATTGGGAAAGGGAGTCAGATGACTAAATTGTGCTTGAATGCTGCTTTTTCATATCTGGAACTATGAACATAGATTTCACTTCTGACACAAAAAATAAATTCCAGATGGACGAAGACCTAAATGTGAAAGACAAAGTTTTTTAAAAAAATATTTAGAGGAAAAATAGGCGAGGCAAGTAACTTTATGACCTCAGGGAGGGAAAGATTTCTTAGACACTCCCCCCAAATATATATATATAACACAAACTATCAAAGAAGAGTGGTGATTTAAAGACAGAAAGACTCAAACTGACCATTCTTAGAAGGTGACAAAATTAAGCCCCTGTGGTGGGACATATTTGCAATCTTTCATGGAACAATGAACTGATTGAGACTATTGAAGAAACTCAGAAATCGATGAACAATTGCAAGTTAATAGTCAAAGTATTGGAAGGATCCATTTGGAAAAAAAGGGCGTTGTTCAAACCAAATGATAAATGATGAAAGTACACATCAAACCCTTAAGAACTCTGCCATTCTGCAGCCAAAAGATGAACTTGAAAGTTGTAGTCTGACCAAACCTCACACTGAAGGAAGCAGTGAAGCTGAGTTGGTCATACAGTAGGTAGTAGAATTGTCAGTGTAAGAGAGCCAGGTAAATCTCAAGATGAGCTTGGAGTCAGAGAGTCCTATCTGGAAATACTCCTCATGAGCACAGGAAATGAAGCACCAATGACAGAAAAAAAATGGGAAGTGGTTTTATCTCCATATAGGAGGCGGAAAATTACTTTCTGGCACATTCAGTCAGTGCAATTCTGAGTGGCAGTTAGAGTGTCTGGGATTGATGTGGGATAAATCTCAAAAGTATATTGGTGATGGAGGTGCTAAACTACATATGGTGATGCCATTTATAAAAATATATGTACACACACCACACACACATATTAGGTTGAATGACACAGAACAGATAGATGTAGGCAGAAGATGGTTGATACTAATCCACATAGTTTAATGCAAATATCACAAAGTATAAATATCAGCGATGGAGGGAAGGTTGCCTGTCAACTTCAGGATTGGGATTCTGTTTGGACAAGAAGGGGAACAGTCAGAAGACCCAGAAGGGAGCTTCCGTGTGTCTGTCAGCTTTGAGTTTATACCCAGAAATGAAGTGTGTGGAATACTGTGAGCATTTGTGAAAACTAGGCTGTGGGTGCTTTAGATGTTTTCCACCTTTTTTTCAGTACCTTTCTCTGTGCTTATGAAATCTTTCCCAAATTACAAACCCAACAAAAGGGTCCATTGGCAGGAAAGGTCAGTCCGGGTGTGGTTCCAGCACAGTTCTCGTCCCTCCTCTGTGTGCACTTGCTTCTCAGACCAAAAGTGAGATGGCTGGGGTTATTTCTGGTTGGCCATTTTCCTTTGGCAGGTGAAAACAGCCAAAGGATTAGAAAGACAGTCCTGGGAGCGGGAAACCAGCTTTCCCAGGAGCCTCTAGAGAATTTTTTGGTTCTGTCCACTGATGCAGATAGGAGACATGGCCAGTCCTGAACCAGGAATGTGTTGGTTTAGGTTGCTGAGCCAAACCCAAGACAGGAACACAGGACTGCGTTAGACTTAATAGGTCCTTGAAGGAGCTGTCAGAAAAGATTAATTGAGTTGTGAAGGAACAGAAGTGCATGTTGGAGGAAACGTATTCTGCTTAAAAGAGGAGGAGGAGAGGAAGAAAGTGGAGGAGAAAAGGAAGAGGGAAGAGATATATTCTAAGTAGGGGCCCATTCCAAGTTTTTCTTCCAGAGAGAAGGTCGCCAGAAGTGAGACTGGTGCGCACGTGTCAGGGAATGTGTGTTTTAAGCTGAAAGTTCAGTTGTCGCATTGCTTTCTAATGTGTTTGAATTAATTTACATTTCCACCAGTGGTACTGAACCATCCCCTACTTACCCCCCCCAAGCAGAAGGAGTTCTCACCTATCAAAATGGTAACATTTAAAGAGTGATAAGCAATAGTGATGTGTCGCTGTGGTTTGCATTTCCCTGACAATTCCTGCGGTTGGGCGCTCTTTCCTGGTGTTTACTGACCAGTTGGAGATGCTCTTCCGTGACCTGTGTATTCTTCTCATTTGCCAAACTCAAGATCCTTGCCATCAAGCTTTTAGACTGCAAAAGATTTGAATATTTCAAGGCAGTCTCTGATCAAAAGGAAGTGATTGTAATTTTTGGAAATAGCTTGCTTTGGTGGGTTAGTAATAAGAATTGCTCAACAAGCAAGATTCTTCGCCACTCTGTTCTAGTTGCTTATTTGTGGGTTCACATTAGGGAAACTGAGACCCAGAGAAAGAAAGGCAGTTTACTTGTGCATGAAATGAAAGGGCCATATTTATATATATGCATGCGCATGTAGAAAAAGAACAGTGAAGATTTGTTCTTGGCTCACCAGGAATTCAGGTCACCTGCCCACCGTTCTTACCGCACAGTGACTCCCTCACTGCGTTAAGGCCAGGTCTGGGACTGACTTTTGGAGAGACTCAATTACAATTTACTCTGATGGGTTATAGGACCATCCTAGATTCCTCAGCCAGGCACATTTCAACCTTCCCATTTTATTCTGAGTTGCTCCTTCTAGGGCACAAAGTGGGAGCCTCGTAAAAATAAACGAGGCCTTGATTTTTTCCCTTCAAAGCAGCCTGACCACAGGGCCATTGTTGGGGTGGTGGAACGGCAAGACTTCAGTCACATACCTAAGCAAGAGGGGTGGTTAAAGCCCACGGGAGTCACCCCCAAACGGGTGATAGCAGGGGATTCTCAGCCATATGTCTTTCTGTTCATTCAACTCAAAATGGCTTTCCAAAGGTGGACCTTTTTCTAATGAACACAGGCAGGTTTAGTTACAATGGTAATTTTAAGATCCGGGCCAGTGGGCACAGCCTCAAATACAAGTAGACTTTGAAACTTTTGCTGTGGAGAGCAGCCCCTGAGATAAAGCTGAGCGGGACTTTCCTGTCCCACACCACATCGTGCTGGTGCTCCTCCAGTGAGCCCAGAGAATGGGAAGTGGGGAGTAACTGGCCTTGCCAAGTCACCTCATGCGCAGAGAGGCACCATGGTCCGTGCCACCATGCCCACCACGCACTCTGGCTCAGCAATGGGTGCCAGCCTGCATTCTCCTGATGGAAGGGCCTGGGTCACCTCTCAGGCGTCTCTGGGATCCATCAGAAGAAATGGAGGCTCACCTGGGTCGCCTTCTATGTCCTCCCTGGGTTTTTTTGTTTGTTTGTTTGTAAAGCAGCAAGCTTTCCATGGTTTACTTCTGTTGACTTACAGATTTTGGAAGAAGCCTTTTAGCATGTGAGGATTAAAAAAAATCCACTTGGCATCTTTCTCATTAACATCTGCACAGGGAACATGTGGGCTGTGAAAGGCAGCTGTGTAGGAGTTCTGGCGGGCAGGAGTGAGGAGGGGAGGCAGCGTTGACCCTCCTGAGCGTGCGAAAGCCCAGAGCAGCAGGGCTCCTGCGCTCACTCACTTCTGCAGGTTGAGTCCCACAGCGTATTAAATGGGGAACTAATCCCACCCCGGGCAGCCTCTGCTTCTGGCCTCCTCGCAGACCCCAGTCACGTTCCCAGTCTCTTGATAATGTGACTTCCGAGAGCTGAGCACAATTCCTGCAAAGCTGCCCCCTGCTCCCGTCCTACAGACTGGAGCTTGTGAAGAATTCCAGTATCATCCAGCCTATGAATTCCAGCATCCGCCGGCCCTGCAGTCTGCCCCAGCGTCCTCAGTGCACCCAGACCCAGTGGCATTTTTCCAGCCCACAGGCAGCAGCATTTCTGCACTTCCGCCCACCCCCTCAGGAACTTGCTGCCTTTCCTTTTGGTAACTCAGAAGGACCGAGGCAGAGGATTCATTTTTTGTGATGTTTCATGAATGTGTCGATAATCTTATCTATCTATCTATCTATCTATCTATCTATCTATCTATCTATCTATCTATCTATCTATCTATCTATCTATCTATCTATCTATCTATCTATCTATCTATCTATCTATCTATCTATCTATCTATCATCTATCTATCTATCTCTCTATATATCTCTATCTATCTGTCTGTCTGTCTGTCTGTCTATCTGTCTGTCTGTCTATCTATCTATCTATCTATCTATCTATCCATTCAGTATAACAAGATTTGTCATATCAATTCTTTATCCTTCTTGGAAAAGTCAAGTTCATTATTAGCTGGGAGTTGTCCTTGAAGTCTCATTCAGGGGCCAGGGAGGTACTCAGAAGGTTTGCATGCAGAGCCCTGAGTCTGACCCTCAGTACCACATAGTCCCCAAGCACTCAGGGTTGGACCCCAGTACCCTAACACTGTTGAACTCAAATTTTGAATCCTCTGTCCCCATACCTGGGACCAGGTATCGCCTCCGAAGTGGTCCACAGACTCCTGAGCACTGCTTGGAATCCCCCCTTCTTCCCTGCAAAACCGTCATTCAGATCATGTTTTTAGGTGTTGAGTTTCTCAGCTTGCGGCCTCTTGGGCGTGCTTCTTTCTGAACCTTAAACTCAGGTGTTCGCTATGCCGACTCTCACCGGACGTGCACCACAACAGTCAGGTCTCCTTCTGCCCATGCAAAAGAAGGCTGTGTCTCATCCGCCAGCTGGAACTTGAGATTCTGATAGAGAAGAGTCACTTGATCACTTGACTTCCCGTAGATCATTGATTACTCCAGCGGGCACCAGTAACATCTCAATATGTCCTGACACATGTGAGATGGCCCAAGGGCATTTGCCCGCTCCAGGGCATCTGCCTGCTCTCTCTTCTCTATGTTCCTGGATAGAGAAGAGTAGAAATGAGATTTACACATACCCATGCTGATATACCATTCTTAGCTATTTTTCCTTCCCAGCTGTTAGAATTCTTTTCCTTTCTTTTAAGTTCAGTCACATTTGCAAAATCTACAGGAAATGTGTGTACTTTGTAAGACCAAATTGTGCCCTCATTGTCTTCCTCCTGATGACCTGAAAGCACCTTCTCCGGTACGTTCTCAGGCAGTTGACCTCCAGGCTTCCACTGTTGTTCTGCTTCTGTGCTGGAAATTGCCGTCCTCACCACCCTCCACCCCAGCTTCCTACCTCTGGCCTAGCGGCCATCTTCTCTCTGAAGCCTTTCTGCTTTTCTCCTTCACAGCCTTCGTGAGCTGGTTTGGACTCCCCTGAAGAATCCTAGGAGATGCCCTGAAATTAACCTCTTCTTGCATCTTTCCTAATCTCAGGGTTTTCCTTCTGACATCAGAAGATGTAAGAGGAAGCCTCTAAACCAAACCAACAGAGTAAGACTCTAAACCAAATCACAAGCACACACAGGACCGTAACTCCACCTCAGCGGAGGTCATGGGGTGCTAAGGGATATTTCCTTTCTTTCCGAATCCCCCCAGAAGTGCCACACCCCTACTTTCTGCTGTGTCTTGGATATTACCAAATGTTGATAGCTTGGGGATTAATTCTTTATAACTTTCAATCTTCCTCAAACTTCCCCACCCACAGTTTGGACTGCAGAGAGTTCTCCCACTCAGTCAGTGTTGGGAGGAAATGGAAAATCAGGCCGATTCTTAGCATTTCTTATTGACTATTTTAAACTCAAATCTGAATGCGGTCTTGCATGAAAGTGATGTGACTTTCCTTAATGTCCTAATTGATATTAGATTTTATCAAAACATTTAGAAACCTCTGCTATCACTATGTTGACAGCTGTCTACCTGTATCTCTAGATTGAAGTGGCAAAAGTTATGGAAGTCTTGTTATTTAATCATCTTTTAGACAAGTCATCTAAAAAAAAAAGGAAGTGCTTAATTCTCTGAGGTTCCCTGGACCTTAGCCAGCTGCTCTGAGGCCCCCAGCCAGACCCCCCGCTGCTGTAGAAAGGGACTTTCAGCCCTAAGGGGGAGTCCTGCTGTGCCCTGCCTGTGTGGCTGACTTCCCTCCTTATCTAGCCTTCAGTTTCCAGGGTGGCCAGCAGAACCCTGCTGCACAGAAGAGGGAAACAGTGCTTGCTAGAGTCCCCACCCTGGAAGTAGCAAATTAACACTAGACTTATCCCACTAACCATTTTTTATTGTCAGGAAGCTTGAGTTCTCTTAAGTGTCGCACACACAAGGCAACCCATGGGGCTGCACACTGCACAGGAGCAGATCTCTTTTCATGTGTTTGACTGTGGGCCTATGTGTTAGGAGAAGATGCGTGTTCTAGGAGCCAGAGAGATAATACAGGGGTTATACAGATGCCTAGTTGATACCTGGGGCCACATATGGTCCCTTCCTAAGCACTGCCAGGAGTGACCCCTGAACACAGCCAGGAGTAGCCCCTGAACACCCCTGTGTGGTTGGATACTACTATGGGAGCTGATAACCATTAATCTAGCAGCGAGAGGAATAGTTTTCAACTGAATGGATGGACATACTAAGAGACTTCAAACTGAAATGTCGATTATGGAAATCAAGTGTGGCCGTTTCTTTCACAGCATCTTGTGTTATGTTGGTGTGCACCTGGGTTGCTTCCAACAGAAATCTCAATGTGTGAGGTGGCAAGCCAGATAAATGACTCTCCTCTGGGAGTGCATAATAGAATGGAGAACTTTCTAGAACAGGCAAGCACAGACCAGGCTCTTGCTCTCTGTGATAGACAGCAGAGAATGACAGCAGCAGATGGTTTTGCTGCATGTTTTAGTGTTATTTTTCCTATAAGTTATGCATACATTTCAGTGTACCTAATTATGATTATGTCAAACAGTGTTTGATGACCCAAATGTTTCATTTCATGTGTTGTATTGGGGAAAAGGGTAAGAATTGGGGGGGGTGCATCATGTCAGGGAAGGTCATTTGGTTTCTTGTTTCACAGAATATGAAAAATCTGCCCTTGTTGCTTATACTTTCTTTATAAATTAAATAACCCACCCAGTTGGATTAAAGAGAGTGCAGTGTTAAGGCATTTGCCTTGCATGTGGCCAACCTTGGTTAGATCCCAAACACTGTGTATAGTCCCCTCATTCCACCAGGAGTGATCCTTAAGCACAGAGCCAAGGGTAAGTCCTAAGCACCACCAAGTGTGACCCAAAAACGAGAAACAAAACTAAACTAAATAAAACAGGCAAGCAGGGCTTTGCAGTGAAGAACAGCCGCCATTTGTGCCACTGTTCAGGTGCATGAGGGCGCGCTTCTCTTCCCAACCCCTGAGAAGCACTTCAGAAAGCCACATTGCACTAAGATGCTTTGCCAGCTGCTAACATTCACCTGAACCTGAAATTCCTTCTAGCCAGGCAGGACCTGAGGCTCCCAGAGCCGCGCTATAGTGGCCACTTCAGGCAGCACCTCCTGTGTCCAGTTTCAAGTTCTCTGTCCAAAGATCCCCGATTGCTGTGATGGAGATACAGTGCAGGGCTCAGAGGCTTGCCTTCAGCCTTAGTTCAATCCCAGCACCCTGTGTGGTCCCTCAAGCCCTGGGAAGTGTGATTTCTCAGCGCGGAAGCAGGAGTAAGCCCCTGAATACGGATAGATATGGCTCCAAATCAAAAACAAAGAAAAAAGATTCCTCATCATTTCAGAGAACGCTTTCATCCCTTCACACTGCCTCTAGCACAGGTATTAGGTAATTAGGTATGTGTGAACTCACTTTCTGAAGGTATCCTTAGATTCTAAACATCCCAGGCTGGGGCGGTGGGGAAGCACTAAGGTATTGGTAATTGCCACTACTACCCACAGGGTGAACTGGTGAACGGGTGCTTGTTGGAGTTAACAGCAGAGACCTTGCCATCTGCAGCTATAAGTGGTTTGTCGGTCACCAGAAATCACTCCCTCTTCCCCCTCAGCAGCTCAGTAAAATGCAGGGAATGTGATGATAAAAACAGCTGACAAAATGCTTCTTTTTTAAAAGCCTGTCATATGTTTTCTAATTTTAATACTTAATGAACTCTTATTAGTTTCAAGATACTGTGATCCTGCCCTAACATCATGGGGTGTGGCAAGCTTTCTTCTGCTCACCAGTTTCCACTGCTGATCCTCCAGAGATCCCCCTCATCTCTGTAGGCGGGCGCCTTAGAAACTAGAGGGACCTCATTGGACTCAGCCTAACCTGGGTCCCAGGTTAGGGTGGGTGGCCCTAACTGTTGTTAACTGCTGTTGTGGGTGGCCAACATGCTCTGCTTCTTGGACCACACCCGCAACCCAGTGTTGTCTGCGTTGCTTACACACCTTTGCGTTAATACCGTGGGCATGTCATGCTATTGTAGACACTCGTGGATCCCTGTGCCTCCGTGAGCACCCAGCCCCCAGCACGAAAGGAGCAGGAGGCTTTGTGCCATCTTTAAGCATCTCTGGATTCCACCTTCAGTCACCTGCCAGGGAGGCTGTGTTGGAAGGTGAGGTCTTGATCCAGGCAATACTAAAGTAATTTCACCACCTGTGTGACTTCCTTCCTTATCTTTGGAATGCAGTTTGACAGGAAGGTTCTGGCTTGGAAATAAATTCAGGTGTTATCAGTTCTCTCCGTGGTCAGCTCTCCATGGCTAAGCTGTACACAGCAACCCAAGAGGCCTTTGGTGAATGGTCATTTCAGCTCTTTGTCAATACTTCTGAATTGGGACATTTCTCTGTGAACAGCCCAGATAAACAAAGAGTCTGCTGTATCGGGTTTGGACCGTACTTTTTTTTTCCAAGTTTGTTGAGCCAGCTCCTTTCATACCCATCCATTCTTGGAATTCTAAACATGCCTGCTGGTAGACATCTGAATGCTATCTTTAAACACTAGGCGTTTGCAACCCGTTTCCTTAGCAGTGACCCTGGACGTGTGGTCTGGATTTGGAAGGGGTGGGGCTGGTGGGGAGGGACTTTACTGAGGTTTGCAGAAGTGAATTCAGTGACGAAGCTCAAGTTTTCCTGTGATTGATTAGGACTGTTTTCCCTGGGCACAGGTGAGGAACCAGCTGCCATTGTGGCCCCAGAGTGACCCTACAGTCTGTCATCCTGCTGCCCGGCGGCGCCCCCGACGTAGTCTCACAATCCTAGGGGAGTGGTCCTCTCAGTGCACAGAACTTCCCTGAAAGCCCCAAAGCTTAGCCTCTGACTGAGCACCCTCTGATCACTGCAGTGCTCTTCCTAGGAAAGGTGGCTTTCCACCTGAAGCCTGTTTATCCTGCATTTCCATGTTCTCAGCAGAGCAAGACGGTTCTGTGAATTGCCTCCAGTCGCAGGCGTCTGAGTGGATTGCTCTTCTGTAGGCAGAAAGTTCTAGTTTGATCAGGGCTTCTCCCACAGAACTCCCTGTCAGAGATTAGAATTTTTAGTACAGATTGAATCCCACAGCGCCTGTCTCCTAAGACACCATCGGGATCGTTGCTTATACTTGAACATGATGTCTTGTTCGGGGCTGCTAAACAGAGATCTTCTGGTAATGGTCTTTCTAAGGATTTGGGAGTAAAACTTAGATTTCAGTTGACTTCTGCATACCATTCCAAACACCTAAATAGATGTTTTAAAATTTTATTTCCTCATGCTGGGTGTTTGAAGACCTTCAGTATAGAAGGATGTGCCTGGGCAGAGGGCAGAAAGTATTCCCACTTTTAAGTAGAATTTAGAGTCACCTCCAGACTCCTGAGATAGCATTTCTCAGCCTTCACACTTCAAGGACGATTTCACTCTATAGAGTGTTGAAATGCTTAATCCAATTTCAAAAATCAACTTTTGGTCCCTCAGAAACCAAGCTATCATTAAACTGCTGCGCTCTGTGTGTGGAAAACGGGTATGCGGGGCAAGGGTGTTTGTCAAGGCCCTCAGCAGCCTCTGCGGTGTGGAGATTGCCCATGTGGGGAGACACTGGCTTTTGATTTCCGTGACATGTGCCATCTGCAGAGGGGTGAGCCGTCACCTCATTCTGTGAGTAGGCTGCCCTGGACGGAGAGCAAAAGTGAATCCATCTGCTTCCCCACGACTGTCAAAGTGAACAGCCCCCACGACTCTGTGTATGTGGGTGAACAATGGGAGCAAAGACTTCCACTGTTGAATTGGTGCAGCGCAATGCCAGGGGCTCGGCTGACTTAGCTGTGGCTCTGACACAGTCATCTCTCTCTGTCCTCGCTGCCAGCCTCTCGCAGCGCCTTGCACCTGGGGTGGGCCTCAGTGCATTCTTGTTGCATTGAAATGGGTCCTTCATCCCTGCTCCTGGCGAGCCCGGCCCTGGGTAGGGCCTGCACAAAGGGAACATGAAGCTATTGATGGCTCTGAATTGGTCCTTAGCACCTCCTTAGACATCCCCAGCATTGCTGTGGCTGCTTACCCCGCCCCCCGCCCAGGGGCACATCTGCATCATGGCTGGAACAAAGGACAGAGCAGGGGGTGGGGTGCCCGGTGGCCCTGGGCAGCATCTGATAGAACTTTGCCCTACAGACCACTGCTGTGCTTGCTGCGGCTGTGGCAGCCCCGAGCATCTGCAGAGGCACGTTGGGTTGGGCTCCCTTTTTTCATTTTTTTTTCATCAGCCTCAGCAGCATGTGGGTTATGAAAGCAGTCTCAGAACTGTCGGCTCTCTCCTAGACTTCCCTGGATGCTCCCTCAACAGAGACGCAAACAGAAGCATGATCCGAAATGAAATTAGATTTGGTTTAAAGGATAAAGACTCTGCTTTTTGACTTTCAAAGAAACCGAGCCAAGGCAACCCGCCTCCCCTAGATAAAACGTTCTGGAATCCTTTATTGGGCTTGCCCCTGTCCTCCAGGAAAGCCAGACAGAGAGAGGACCAGGAGCTTTATGGTTAGGGGTGGGGGTCCAGGCCCTGGGAAAAGTAGGAGGAAGGTGATCTTGGGTCATCAGAGGGTGGAGTGAGAAGGAGGTACAGGGGCTGGAGAATGGCCCACCAAGAAAATGTGACGTCCTCCAGACAGGACCGAGCTCTGAGTGCTGGGGACAGGGAAGCCTAGGTTAATGGACCAGTGGGCTCCCCACTCTGCACAGCTCCCCACCAGGGAGAGGGAAGAAAACGGTGACCACAGAACACCCACAGAGGGAGAAACTGGAGACTTTGGTTTCGCCAAATGAGTTTAGTCTGCGATCAAGTGATCTCAGGCCAAAATGTTTGCATTTGTGGTTCAGGGTGCCTGAGGCATGGGGACGGGGGAGGCATGGGGGAGCCCCCCAGTTTAGGGTGGGCTCTGACTCTTACATACCAGATCCAAGAAACTCTTGTGCCCACAAGTACTGGAGACGGACAGCAGCTGTGCTGAGTAATTGCACTGAGCGTCCTGCCAACCTGGGGACGACCAGGATCTCCTGTCTGTCCTTGCCTCTTTCCCCCTCCCCACCCCCACCACATCCCGTGTCTCTCCCCCACTCCCACCCCCCACTACATCCCGTGTCTCTCCCCCCCCACACTCCCCCACTACCCCCCACCACCAGCGCCACTTGTCTAGCCGGGTGGCTCTGAAGCACAGGGCGGAGGGAGACCTGTGCTGCTGGGCCTGCTACAGCGCCCAGCCCCAGCTCCTGTCCGCCTGCGTGGAAAGCTCCCCCTCTTCCCACCCCTTTATACCCTTTCTGGGATCACGGCTGAGGTCTGCCTGCTCTGGGCCCTGAAACCCAGCTCAGCCGTTCAGTGGCCTGTCGCAGAAAGGTGAGCCAGACCCCAATCTAAGGCACCCCCCTTGAGATTTCCCTTTCTGCACCCCACTGCTGGTGGGAAGTTACTCTGGCTCCATGAACACCCTTTCCTGACACCACGCTCGCCTTGCCTCTTGACATCACTGGGTGGACTGTAATACTTGGCTCTAGGAAGGACCTTTGAGCCTGAGAATTTCCTATCACTTTCCAGACCTTGAGACTCACAGACATGGGGCAGAGCTGCTACTGGCTCTCACTGTGCCCAGCCGCTCATGAGGCATCTGGGAGGGATGGCAGGTTCTAGCCCTGGCCCGTCACCCCAGCAGAGCCTCACAACAAGCCAGAGGACCCCCACTCCATGAGGGCCTCCATTTTCCACATCTGGACTTCCCCTCATCAGAACTCCACCCAGCAGACCAGCCTATCACAGCCCAGCTTGCGCGGCCGCGATTGGCTGTGCGGTTCATCAATAAGTGCTGGATTTTGAGATGACTACAAGAGTATGCTTCCTACACGGCAGAGCCTGGCAAGCTACCTGTGTCATATTTGATATGCCAAATACCAGTAACAATTATAGACCTCATTCCCATGACCTGATGGAATGGTTTGAGGCTCTTTATGTTCCTGGAGCAAGCAGGTTCCCTTGGGCTCTACTTGCATGAGACAGGTCATATGGAGATGTTACTGGTGCCCGCCGAGCAAATCGATGATGAACGGGAAGACAGTGATACAGTGATTCCAGACCTTCCCTGGTCAGGGTCCTTAACTCTCAAGGGGCCAGAGTCATTCTGAAGCTGGGTCGGTTGACACCAGACCCAGGAGAGCAGTGAATAGAAGCAGAGCCTAAAGTCCAGGCCTCCCGGGAGGTGCCACTGGCCAGCACGGGCCTTGGGTAGCCATCCTTCCTTCCAGTCAGCACGGGCCTTGGGTAGCCATCTTTCCCCAGTGATTCGAGTATTTGCAAACACACCAGACTCCCCTGTCCAGGCGGGCACCCATGGGAGGCAGCCCCCACTCAGGTTTGGCAAAGGAAGCAGAAATGACACTCCCCTGCCACCTAGCTCTTCTGCTAACAGAAGGACAGGTGTAACGACCCTCTGCTTTTGATCACACTTGCAAACACTCCCTATTCCTGCTGCTTGTTCTTCATGAGCACAGCTCCAGTTCCTGAGCTGACCACAGGCCCAGGCATTCCCTGCCTTACTGCCAAGAGCTGTCCAGGTGGCCCTAGCACAAGGCTTCTTAAGCATTTTTCCCTACTGACCCCTTTCCACCCAAGAAAGTTTGGTGTAGCCCCAAACTTTCTATAAGTATATAAAATAAGTCTAAAGGTATATAAAATAGGGGCCGGAGCGATAGCCCAGTGGGTAGGGCATTTGCCTTGCACGCAGTCGGCCCCCTGCCGCCTGGGTTCAATCCCTTGCATCCCATATGGTCCCCCGAGCACCGCCAGGAGTAATTCCTGAGTGCAGAGTCAGGAGAAACCCCTGAGCATTGCTGGTGTGACCCCAAAAATAAATAAATAAATAAATAAAATGAAGGTATATAAAATAAATCTACAAGTAAAAGATTTACAAATCAAACAATTTTTTAGTTACATAACCCCTCTCCCCTACTAGGGTCACGAGTCTCAGTTTAAAACAATACATTCACGAGGGCTGCCCTGGGGCGACCAGCCATAGCATGCAGTCTCAGGCACGGCTGAGGAGGCTGGAACTCGGCTCTCCCCAGGCCCAGCTGACCATGGGGCTTCCAGGAGGACTGATGGGTTTTGGGAGTGGGCCCATCACCTCTGGGGGTCCCGGAAGCAGCTGGATGGGACTCGCCCACCACACTAGCCACCACCTTCACTGTCCGGATGCTGACCATGAGGCCCCTAAGTCCATCAAACTAGTGGAAACAGTTGTGTCCTTTGATGTACTGCATTCTACGATGTGCAGGAGAGTTTGGCGGGAGGGAGAGATAGAGAGGAGAGAGAAGACATGCAGAACCCGCCAAGTGGTTGGGGTGTGGGAGGGGAGGGAGGTGGGGACATTGGTGGTGGGAGATGGGTTCGGGTGGAGGGATGGGTGTTGGAACACTGTAGAACCAAAAGCTCTGCATGAGCATCTTGCAATTGTATGTCTAAAAGTGGTGTAGTGGAATTTGGGGAAAAATAATAAAAAATAAAATAAAGCAATACATTCAGTCACATGGCAAATAGGAGACGTGGCCAGGCTTGCACCAGCCTCACACACTGCTCCACATCTGAGCGGGTGTTCATCTGCATAAGGAAATTTCCTCTGAGATCCTCCTATGGACGTTTACCCTTGGCACTATTTAGAAGCCGGAAGCATGCAGGTGAGGTGGAAAAAGCCACATCCTGGAGCCAGATCCAGCGAGTCCCAACCTTGTGGCTGAGCACACGCCACGTGTTTTAATGCTCTGGAGCCCGGTTTCCACGCAGTTCCTTCCCTGTGACTGTTGGCGGGAAAACATGGCCACCAGTGGGCATGATGGCCATGGGAGAGGAAAGGCAGTGGCCAGGGCAGACGTGGGACACCGCAGAAAAGCCCCAGAGTTGAATAGCACGACCTGGAGGTCTATTTCAGTTCATCTTAATCATTTGTGTGAGCAAAACTATAGAAGTTGGTCGATCCTGGCCAAAGACAACCTGGCCCTCAGCCCCCAGAGCAGTAGCCCTGGGATCTGTCTGCAGCCCACCTACTGCCACCCGGGGTCCTCCCTTGTACTGGGAGGAGAGCACTTGTCCTACCAATTCCAGAACCCTTCTCTCAGCCTCCCTGTGGCATGTTCAGGCCTTTTGAATTCCGCTGCCCTCCCATCAAGCATTTTCTGTCTTGGTTTTGAAAAGCATACCAATCAGAAAACCTCCTTATAAACCCTCTTAATTTCTTCCAGACACCAAATAAACCTCAGATCTTCCCAGCTAGTCCCTAGGAGCAAGGACAGGAACCCGCTACCGCCCCCGCCTTCATGCCTTTTGTGATCTTCCAGCTGACCAGAGAACGTGGCCCTGTTAGTGCTTTGGTTGAGTTTGCCTCATTGGCCCCACGCTATCATCAGCCTCTTAGAGACAAGGTCTTCTTTTCTTTCCTCCAACTCATCACATCTCCTACAGATCTCGCAGCATCCCTGGCTGACAGGCCCCATCGTCTGCATCCACTCATATGCAGGAATCTTCTGGTATGTCCCTATCACAAACAGCTTCCGTTGGTGAGGCATTGGTGAGGTGAGGCATCCACACCCTTGGCTAAAGGTAGACAGTTGGTGGCAATCAGGGCACAACTTTTTTTTGGGGGTCAGACCTGACGATGTTCAGGGGTTACTCCTGGATCTGCACTCAAAAATTACTCCTGATGGGGCCGGGTGATAGTCCAGTGGGTAGGGCGTTTGCCTTGCACATGGCTGGCTCATGTCGGCCCGGGTTTGATCCCCGGCATCCCATCCATATAGTCCCCCTGAGCACCGCTGGGAGTAATTCCTGAGTGCAGAGCCAGGAGTAACCCATGAGCATTGCCAGGTGTGACCTAAAAAGCAAAAAACCAAAAAATTACTCCTGTTGGTGCATGGGGAACCATATGGGATGCCAGGGATTTAACCTGGGTGGGCTGCATGCAAGGCAAATGCCCTACCCGCTATGCTTATCGCTCTGGCCCCAATCAGGGCACAACTTTGAAAGTGGCAATGCTGAAGGGTCCAGCTGGGGGCCATGTGCCTCCCCAGCCCTAATAAATGAAGTGAATCCCGGTGCTCAGGATCTCACCTAGGGGTTAGGGGCAAACAGGATCATTTCTGGATTGAGGAAAATGATCTGGTGTTCTTGTTGTTAGCACCCAGCTCCAGCTGTTGGGGTTCCCCCATATAGGGAATACCTGGGCTATAATGAGACCTAGGTGGAAGAGGGGCTAGTCTCAGGGAGGAACAAAGAGCATCTTCAGGGAAACGTCATCTGGATTATCAGACCAGGATTATCATCTGGATTATCAAACCAAACAGGATGAGGTAGAATAGGGAGAGGGGAAAGCTTGGTGGAGGAAGGAAGGAGGCGTTTAACAAAAAAGAGGGGGCATGAAAACCAGAGAAGTAAACCTGCCTTTTTCGTTCTCTTTTTACTCAAGAGTTGCTTTCAAAAATCTGGATCAAACACAGGGCAGGCGAATAGATCCTTCTCTCTCTGTAGCACTTAGGGTGGTCCAGCCAATTGATTGGACTTGGCATCTGAGATGAAATCTGAGACCTAATCAACACTCAGCGAGAGTCCTGTAATTGATTATTAATGTCTGCCAAGGGCATGGGAAGGAGGAGGAAGGACTTCGGACTTCAGTGCCAGCCATTTCCCATCTCTCCTGACCGCTCTCCTAAAACCTCCCAAGTACTTTCCCGCCTCCTGAGAAGATTTTCAATAACGGGAAAAAGGAGAATGTACCAAATTGCAGTAAACTGACTTATTCAGGTATTTGATCATTGTTTGTTAGGAAAGTTCTTGCTTGTATAAGAGACGCCCAGTGTGGGCTGGGGCAGTGACTCAGCAGTAGAGCACATGCCTCGCATGTGTAAACTCCTTGGTTCAATCCCCCTGCACTGCAGGGGAAAAAGGAAAGGAAAGAGGCCTGGCAGCAGGTTTATTGGAGAATAGACACTTTGTGCTTCAAGTTCCTCCCCTTTAGTCACAGAGGTAGAACATGAATATGATTGATCACAAAACAAGCAGCCGCTGACTATCAGGCCAGACAACCGAAAGGGAAACAAACGTGGAACTGAGTTTCTTGGTCCTGCAGTTATTCTTCATTGAAAACCTGATAAACACTTTATAGATCTATTTGTTTGCTTTTGTCAATAAGTCTCTTCCCCTTAAAGAGCCCTGTTTTGCATAAAGAAAGTAGGAAAAGCTCTCCAAGGGTCAACAAAACTTAATATCTAGATGTTTGATGACAGCTATAGAGTACTGTATGGACGTTTCCTGAAACTGTCGGACTGAGTGGAGACAGCTGTAATCTGCAAGTCTGAGGACAGACCCTGCTCTCTTTCAGCTTCTAGCATCTTCAAGCTAGTGGTAATTTCCTCACCACGGGAACCTAAGACAGTGATGGCACTGATGATATGGGCTGAACGATCCAGCACAAGGTGTGAGTGTGTCTGAGAAGACTTCGGTCTTGGTGAAGCAGAGTGTGGTCTTCTCTCACTTTGCTGAAGAGAGAAAGCAGAAGCCCCACCGCACTTAACTAGTGTGTGTGAGCTCCTTCTTGCCTTCTCCCCATTTTAAGAACTGTTTGCAACGTGAGGTCAGAAGGCAATCACCTGCCTGTGGTTCCATCAAAAAAGTGTATGGAATTCAAGGTCATACGGTAATGGACGGTAAATTGCTGAGGGGTGAACCTTGGACCGTGGGACTAGATGGTAGATGGGGATGAGGCTTTAAACCAAAGGTGTGAGGCCCAGTGGGAGGCAGCTAAGGTGAGGGATCCCAGGCTGAAGGGGAGTGAACAGGCTGCAGGCACGCCTGTTTCCTCAGCCCCTGCTTGCTAGAAATCCAGTGCTCTTAATGGCATCAGGACAGTCATCCAGAAATAAGGCCAGCACAGGACTGGCTACGTCCTGGAGACAGAGTGTTTCCTTATGGTTCTCCAGTCTTTCCAGGACCAGGCTCTGTTCTGTGCGGTGAAAGGCAGCCGGAAATGCCCTCTCTGAGTCAGGAAGCTATCAGAGTCCGCCTCGCTCTGGTCTTCACAGGTCCATCTTGGGGCCCCTTTTCATTTCACCCACTGCCGGTTTCTGGTATCCAACTTCCTTTTCCTCCTGTGTTTGTGTGGTGCACAGCGTCACTGTGTCAGTACTGGCCACCTGCTGACCTCTCACACGTCCTGGACCCTGGCCATAGTGTTGAGGGTGAAGAGCAGAGCCAAGAAGGCACTTGGCCTGCTCCCAGGGCACTAGAGTTGGGAAGATTTGGTTTCCCCACAATACTTCTCTTTCCTTTGCTTTTCCTGCCCCACTTTCACCCCTGTCTCCCACAGTTGGGGAGACCCTGATTCTTAGCGCCCACTCCCGGCCTTGCCCAGCAAGCAGACCTATCTCTCATGTCCTCCCTTACATCCCTGGCTTATCAATTCTGCCTTTGTGTGGCCTCAGCTCTCACTATTCCTTTCCACCTCCTACTCCTTTTACCCCAAGTGCCCCTGTTCCACCCCTCACCAGTCAGCCTCCCACACTAGAACAAGTCCCCCTTTCCTTAGAAAGCCTCTGGAAGGACCGGTTTCTCCTAAGGAGGGCTTAGGGTGCCCACTGACACTGCCCCCACTGCAGCCCCCCTCACATTCCCAGTGCCCTGTGACCACCCTGTCAGCTGTTGGAGGCCTCAGCTTTGCCCCCCATCCTCATTCCCTGCCTGCCTGGAACTGACCCTCACTGGCCAGCCTGGATCTGTGGCTGCTCTCCCCCAAAACGTGTTCCCCCTTTCTTCCCGTTCTGCTCTCTCCGTGTTTGCCCTTTGGGGCTGGCTTCTCCCTCTATGTGGGGAACATCTATAACATGCGGACTTTTTGGTCAGGGACTTCACCAAGTATGTTCATGTGACTTGGAACGTGGGGGCATTGCCTGGCGGGGTTGGTCATCGATAAAAGGGAGGGGACAGAGTTGTTGATGAACCACATTTTGCTTCTACTCACACATGCTCCCTCTTGTTTTGCCTTCTCTGAAGAAAGTTCTAGTAGTTACTCATACCCCATGGCCCTGAGTCAGTTGTGACCCCACACCCAGAGCGCTGCTCCAGCCGGCCTGCAGGTCGGGCTCCTAGGCTAGGGCCTGCATTGGGGGCATGATCGTCTCATCCCCTCTGATGTAGCAGAATGGAGACTCAGACACCGTGGGCTGATGGTTCCTTCCCAGGGAAGTGCTTTAAGGTAGGCAGGTGTGTTGTTCTTGTTTTTCAAGTGAGACAGATGTGCTTTTCAAAAGATGCCGCGCGTGTGTGTGCATGTGTGTGCTCACACCCTAGAGCCTGCCTGAATATCTCCACACCTACTAGCTCCCCGACAAGGAGAACATTTGTGGCAGATAAAAGGCATTAGGAAGTCCTGAGAGTGGAGCAGAATGAGTCACAGGAGACCCAGCTTGCCAGAGCCTCTGAGCACAGCGGGCCGCAGCACTCCATGCCTGCCACGCCCACGCACACACACACACACACACACACACACACACACACACACACACACACACACACCTCTTTTCGCCCCACTTGGGGACTGGCCCCCTGCAGGTGGAAATTTGGAGAACTGAGGGTAGGAACCAACTGTGGAGGAGCTCTTGGAACACCCATGATGCTGACACAGAGCCAGGATGTGGGTGCTCACGGCTCCCTGCATGGGGCCATCACCAGCTCTTCAAGGCCTTTGTGAGCCACAGGCTTCTCTTTCCCCTAGAGTCTAATGAGAATGACGTGGCTTCAGAGACCAGGAGAGAGGATGGTACAGGGAGGGAGAGCCATGTCAGCTGCCGCTCCAGTCCGACCACCAGCCAATGCCTTGATCTAAACTGCTTTGGGGAGGGGGCATCTGCCCGCATGGGGGGACACACCTGGGTGTGTCAGGTGCAGCCGGGCTCCCAATGCTGTCATGTGTTATGACATCAAACTATTCTGGAAAAGCGTGGATCCTCGGCAAGGATTTAGGGAAATTGAGTCAAGGGAGATTGGCCAGAAGTCCCCAACCCATCCCCGCCTCACGCCCCACCACCGCGGCGGTTATGGGCACTCCACTGTCCCAGGTTGAGCGTGGCGCGTGGCAGACTGTGATTGGAAATTCACTCCAACATGAGAAGCCAATCACCTCCATCCTCTAAGTTTGACTATTGGGAAGAAATGTGCAAAGAAAAGCAGGTGTTCGTTTCTGCAGAAGCAGGAGACAGCATGCTTGAGACCCCTGTTTGATTGAAACCCCAGGGTTGGGGGCGCGTTAAGGTTCAGGCTACCACTTGGGGTCTTTCCTCCACGGTTTGTTTCAGTAATAGGGCTGTTCCTTCCTAATCACTAGGTTTACTCACAGAATGCTGCGAATTTAGCCTGTGCCCAGGGTTCACGTTATTTGCAGACCATAATGGCCCCACTGGAAATTCACAAGTGGGACTTGTGCTCTTAGAGAAACTTGAAAGACGGTATCAAAGAGGGCACAAAAAAGAAAGCAAAGAAACTAGCACAAATCAGCCTCATCAAACAGCCAATCAGTGTGCCCAGCTGCATTAAAAAGAACCCCTGCCCGGTGCTGGCTGGCAGCAGAGGGGAACGCCAGCTCCCCAGGACCTTGTTCACTTGACAGGCACCTCGCGAGCTACATTCATCATTGTGGTATTAAACAAGGAAGGCCGTGGTACAAAGGGTTTTCATCTTTAATCACGTTTTTGGGTCTGCTGTTTGCACCCCCACCACCACATACACACACTATATTGAAATTTACCCAGGAAGTTAATTGCCTTCTTCTTTTACATTGACCTTGAGTCTGTTTTATAACTGAGAAAAGTGACATGCGGGTTTTCTAATTTAGAAGCACAAAGGAAGTTGAGAGAGATAGTAGAGGGACCTGATTCATACTTTGGGGACAGGCGCTCAGGTTTAAATTATAGACGCCTGTAACGGGGCCCACAGAGATAGCACGATTAGGTACCTGCCCGGAAGGCGGTTTAGAGTGCGCCTGGGATGGCACCGGGGCTCTCTCGGTGTGCGCATCCATGGTTTGCAAACCCGTGTGGCCTGAAAGTGGTGCACGTGAGCTAAGGCTTATGCATCCGGAGAGCCTTCACACAAACAGGGGAGCCAGGCAACCCTTTGCTGAAAGGTTCATAGGACCCAGGAAAGGTGGAGGTGGGGGGAAGGAGGCAGCGTCCTCCCTCATGACACACACTAGTCAAACGACCAGCCCTTTGGTGGAAAGTCACTGTGAGGTGACTTAATGGAAAAGAAGAGAGTAGAATGCCCCAAATTGGGGACAGCCTGGGAGAGGGGGTGCTATTTATTTGTTTATTTATTTATTTATTTATTGAATCACCATGAGATACACAGTTACAAAATTACTCATGATTGGGTTTCCGTCACCCATTGTTCCATCACCCATCCCTTCGGTTCCTTTCTGCCACCCCCTAGCCCCAGCCTGCCTTTATGCAGACACTTTCCTACTCTGTCGCCCTGTCAGGGGTTGTTTGAACTTGCCAGATTAATTATCAGCAAACTTGACATGTTTCAAGGGTGGCCAGTTAGGTTTCGCCTGTGAAGTGGAAAGGCAGGTATTTACTGGATTCCGCTCACCCAAGGTTCTGCCATCAGAGGCTTCAAGAACACTCTTCTGCTGGGGTAGAAGTCAGAATTCCTACTGCACAGGGTGGGTTTCATTTGAAATGCAGTCACTTTGGAATGATAATGATGGTAGGGCAAGGGCAAACGTAGCTGTCATCTTCTCTTCCTCCAGGGATCCTGTGATGTCTTAGTCTCCTCAGAGCAGAATAAAACCAGAGGTGGGGACAGAGGCGCTCCCTGGGAGTGAGTGCAGGAGGGCTGCACCGCACAGCCCACATTATTGACGCGCTTCTGCAATGATCTGAAGGGGCAGAACAGGCTTGCTCTTCAAGCCCGAGTTCTTCCTGGGACCTCCCCCTCCCTCCCTCCCTCCCTCCCCCTCCCCTCCCTCTCTCCCTCTCTCCCCTCCCTCTGTCTTTCCCCTGTCCTACACTGAAGTAACCTATGCTACTCCAGTAATATGTTACTCCAGAGTAACCTGTTATTCCCTCTCTGGAGTAACCCATGTTCTGTCTTAAATATGTCTTTCCTCTTTCTTTATCCTCATACCTTCTTAAATAAATTTAAGAATTTTGTTTTCTTGCTTCACTACAAAACAAAAAAGAAAATCAAACACCAACAAAATCTCTTTCCTTTTCCATATCGAGATCAGAGTAACTATTTTATGTTTCTGTGCATTTAAAAATAAAAAGATAGAAAGGTGAACATCCTATTAACTGTTGAATATTCTGTGGATAGTAATTAAAATAGTTAATATTTGGTTTCCTATTGGGTAACTAGAATTCAGGATATATGTGTGTGTGTGTGTGTGTGTGTGTGTGTGTGTGTAGAGAGAGAGACAGATATGTTTGCTTTTTCCTTTAGAAAGAACAAGATACTATTTTCAGATTCTCTTTATTTTGCTTTTTTTGGGAGGGTCACACCCAGCAATGCTCAGTGGTTACTCCTGGCTCTGCACTCAGGAATTACTCCTTGCGGTGCTTGGGGAACCATATGGGATGCGGGGATCGAATCCAGGTTGACCGCGTGCAAGCAAATGCCCTACCCACTGGACTATCGCTCCGGCCCCTCAGATTCTCTCTTCAGTAGTATGTTCTCTGCTAACCATTAAAAGAGAAAGATATTTAATATACCTCTGACTTTGTGGGGGAGGGCCAACACCTGGTGATGCTTGGAGTTTACTTCTGGCTCTGTGCTGAGAAATCACTTCTGGAGGTGCTCAGGGGACTATGTAGGTGCCTGGGATCGAACCCAGGTTGCTGCATGCAAAGCAGGCGCCCTACCTGCAGTATGCTCTGGCCTCTATACTTCTGACTTTTAAACTTAAAATTCATCAGTTTGACTTTAATTCATTTTTCTATCATCATTTACATTATGAATATACCCATTTGCTCATTTATTTGGGTGTGAAAAAAAAACAAACTTGATGAAAATTATTTTTCTCACCCTATCCAGACCGACTCCCTTCATTTGCCAGTTCACTCACTGAAACTCTCTGGGTAGATGTCGTCTGTGTTCATTTCAGTCCTTTCAAACTGCTGGTCCTGCCCAATAACTCTCAAGCTGGCTCTCAGACTCTTGCTCACCAAAATATGCCAAGTGCAGCCTGGGAAACTGACAGTTCTCAGAACTGCCTGGGATGGGCTGTAATGCCCAAGCAGGTCTGGAGCCGAGGCTGTCACGGAAGGGACCTCAGTGGGGTGGCCGCCTGGACAGGCAACCATGCGCTGGCCCTAGGACCTGGTCACTGAGAAGAGTTAAGAATGAAAGTCTATGGAACTGAGATTTGAATGTAAGCAAAGGTATATACATGATAACTCCTCAGTGTATATACTGCAAACCACAATGCACAAAAAGAGCGGGAGAGGGAGAGAGAGAGAGATAGATAGATAGAGAGAGAGAGAGAGAGAGAGAGAGGAGAGAAGTATCTGCCATAAGGAAGGTAGGGTGGGCTGAGGAAATCTGGGGACATTGGAAGATGTGCGCTGGTGAAGGGATGGGTGTTGGAACACTGTGACAAACACCCAATCATGAACAGCTTTGTAATTGTCTATATCATGGTAATATAATAAACATTTTTTTTTTAAAAAATGAAAGTCTAATGTGCAGAGGTTGCGGTGCATGCCCTACATGCAGCTGTCCTGGTTCCATCCCGACATTACACCTGTCCCCAAGTTTCACCATGTAGGGCCTTGGAGATCACCCTAAGTACTACAGGAGTGGACTGGGTGATCCCCAGTACCACAGGGCCTGAAGAGCAGCACATGTCTGGGTCTTTGCATTGAACCACCTGGCCAGTTGACCCAGAGTCACTCGAAATGGCCCCTGGGCCCCTGAGCACTGCTTGGGTGACCCTCCCCAGGAAAGAATAAAAGTCTGAGATCTAAGGAGGCTCAAGAAAACAATGAGAGGATTAGAAGGAACTGAGGTGACACACCCAGAGGACTCAGCAGTCCTGGTGATAGAGTCTCTGACACGGAGGACAGGAGTGGGACTAGAAAAACCAGGAAGCAGCTGTCCAGGAATGGGGCTGGGGAGTGCTGAGGAGCAGGAATGCATTTCAATGCTTTTCCCAAAAGCAAACATGGAAAGAACCTGAACAACAGACATCCAGACAACCCAAGGGTCAGAGATACTGGGGAGGTGGTGATGGCTGAGAGGAAGGTGGGGGTGTGGTGGCCAGAGGGGGCTCCCCATTCCTCAGCCCATTTGTTTCTTCAGCAACCTGCAGCCTGACTTCCCAATGGGTACCTAGTACGTCGTCTTCGCCCCCCCCTTCATGATGGTGCTACCATCTGCCTGTAGGCCATGGGGGATTCCCTTTCCTCTAGGAGATGGGCCTGGAGGAAGAGGGGGCTACATTCAGAGGTAAAGCAGGGGGCACCTGGGGTGACTGGAAACAAAGGTTGAGGCATCAGTTGGTTTTCCTGGTCAGGAAACGCTGTTCGTGATGAAATGAAGAGTGGATGGAGCCCCATTAACTCTTAGCTCAGATCAAAGACCTGTGGCCAGAAGCACTTGGCTAAAATGGAAAAGAGGCCAAGGACACCCTGGCAACTCAGAATCTAAGGCTTTGAAGGAGGGCAGGAGCTCATCTTTCCCAAGTAGCATCGCCTGGTTTGAAACAGCAACATCCCAGAATTATGTGCCTAGGGAACCGTCATTAGCAGCATTGTAATGCTGCTACAATGTTTTATTGACTCAGAACATGAGTCAATAAAAGAAGCTTCAAAGAGAGAAAAAGCAGCATTTCCAGGAGTGCTTGGGATGGATTGGTATATTGGACCTTCCTGCACCAGCAGGTGGGAAATGGCGTCCTTGGGGGTGTAGCTAAAGTAGGAAGCCTCAGACACACCACACAGAGACCAGGGTGTGCTGAACCCCTGCCCAGTGGGCACTGTCTCTGCTTTACATGGATCAGCCCATCTCTGCCACCTGTGCCCAGGTCTGAGGGACCCAGGTACATCTGCCCCCAAAGGGCAGAGTAAGGAAAGTCATGCAATAGATGCAAGAAAATGCTGTCTCCAAAGTCCAACTTCCTGCTGAGATTCTACTCCTCCCTCCAGGCAGATCATCAATAACACTTTCGAGTTTATTTTTCTAATTTTTATTCAAAATGCAACAAACACATACTCTTTTTTAAAGTTCAGCACAAATGTACTGAGTAGACACCTACTCCCACGTCTACCATCTAGAGCTCACTACTGCAGAGATGAGGGGCTCTGGACGCCCGTGGAGTGCTGGCATCTTACTCAGGGTCTCGGGGAGTAGACTGGGTATCCCTGGGAGAGAGAGAGGCATAGGGCCATCTACTGGGACCTGGTAACACAGGCTGCTGTCTCCAACTGAAGCGCCACCCCTCTCTTGTGGGGAGCTGCACAAGCTTCATCTGGTTTTACATGGAGCTTCCTTGAAAAGATAGGGCCAGAGACCTGTGAGAAATAAAACAGGAAATGTAGGTTGGGGCCTTATTAAGAACAGACACCAGCCTCCATAAGATGAGTAATTGGATCTGCGTTTTGGGATAATACGCCGCAGTTAGCATATGTACCAATGTGAATCAATTTCGAGACCTGTTGTTCAATGAAATGCAAAGTGCAGGCGAGAGTAGGCTCAGCGTGATATCACCAGTGGAAAAGTACTATACACAGCAACCCTATTAGGGGGCACCCTGGACTGCTTGCTAACAGTCTCTGGGGCAAAAGTCAAGAAATAAACCAGGGTTGGGGGCGAGAGAAGGGATGTGTGGCAAATGCTAAAGGCAGACATGGGCGTTTGGGGGTAAGCTTTTGGTTTTTATTTCAACACGGAAAATTGTATTCAAAAGATAATGAACTCCTTGGCTTCTTAGCTCAAAAATTTTTTAATTAGAGCTTGCACATTCAGTGCATTGGAAAGATAGTCCTTGAAATCAAACAAAACTCAGGAGTTAAAGAAAAACACAAGCCCCTTCTGGCTCCAAGCATGCAGAGGAGGAGGACCCCGCTTGCTGTCTTCCCGGCCTCTGGCTGTCCTTCCAGGCCGGGCTGGCAGCCTCATTGGCTCAGGTCATGACAGAAATGATCAAATTCCAGGGCTGAAGGATGCGTGTGGCCCCGGTGGCCGGGCACCAGCCATGCCACCTCCTACCATAACTGAATGCCATCCGGTGGCAGAGGAGGGCTCGGGACGGCGCCGGTGACTGTTTTTCTCTTTCCTGGCACCAGGATCATTTTCTTGGAGAGTCTCTGTGGACGTTGGCAAATAGTTTTGGCCTTCTTCCAAGAGATTGGGTTTATACCAGTCTAAATGAGGCAGGCATTTAATCAGTCACCCAGGGAACACGCTCGAGGCCCTCTGGTGTCTTCTTTATAATTAATTTTTAACATTTGTTTTCAGTATAAAATTTGAGCCTTTATCCTCTTTGAAATAAAAACATAGCATGCATATTAGGCTGTATTGGCACTGAACCTCACACACCATTCTTTTATTCCCTTCCAACTATTAGCTCCTATTAAGCAAGACAGAGAGATAATAAAGATCCCCTCGATTCCCCCCGACTCGCCGGCTTGTGTGATGTCTCATCCTCTGTAATTGCCTTCAGTGGCCAAGCTCCCTCCCATCAGTACTGCATCAGAGGTTGCTTGTCACAGCCGAGGCCACCTCCCACGCTGTCCCCTTGGCCCTCCCTGCCCGGTTGGCCTCCTCCTCCTCCAGTCACTGGGAGGCCTCAGCACACTGAAACGTCTGTTAACAAGACACGGGGCTTCTCCTAGATTTTTAACCCTAGGACTTCAGCTTAATGTACTGGAGATTGCTTCTTGTGTGTTTACTTGTTTTGCCGACACTTGGAGCCCAGGTCTGGATCAAGAAAACTTCTTGGTGGTCCTCTAATGGGTGTGTTGAGCACCGCACTTTGAAGACTTACAGCACTGATTCCAAGGCCTCTTTCTGGAGGGACTGAACACAGATCTCTCCAGGATGAAGGGGGAAAAAACTGCCATTTCCCCTCTATTTTTCGCTCCCCCCTAAAGCTATATCATGATTTACAAGTTATTAAATTATATGTTGGTTTTTCTGCTTTCTTTTTTAGAGAAGGGTCAATACAACTATTTTCTTCAGCTTTCAGGGCCCTAAGCTTTCCCTCAGAGCAACCACAGTCCCTTTTTGAAAATTAGAAGCTGGGTCACCGTCTCCTGGTTGAAGCAGGCCACACAGGAGGCAAGGCTTGGCCTGTAGAGCCCAGAGTGCAGTTAGATTAGAAAATGAGAACAATTTTAAACTAACCCCAAGGACCTTTGTGAGTTAGTAAGCTTCTGCTGAGGCCTTGGTGGTGGTGGTAGAGCTTAGGGAAACACCCAGAGGTTCTGGGCGGGAAGAAGAGGGCGAGAGGGGAGGAGACCTAAGACCATCAAATCCTCCTGACCACTAGAGCCACGTCCCCAGGCTTTTACCTTACAAAATGAAATCCTAGAGTCCTGATAGCCACGCATCATGTTTCCTGGTAAATCGGAGGCTCGGGAAAATGTGTGATTCCCTAAAACAACAGAATCACCTGAACCAGATTAAGAGCCCAGCCAGGCTCACGCGTGGCAAGCAGTTCAACCAGTGGGAATTTACTTACCTCAGTGCCTTGCTTTGGTAACAAGGCCACCAGTAGTAATTCCTTGTGTTGCTTCCCCCAAAGAAACCTATTAACTCAAAATCCGGGAAAAGTCCCGGGGCCAGGTAGGGGCTGCCTGTATTTGCTGTGGGAATGAGCAGAAGCCTCGAGCCTCCAAATGATGAATGAATGAGACTGTATGAATCCCCAGGAGGCTGAGCAAAAGGCATATGACAGAGGAAAGTGGTAATAATTGCCTGTTTTTTATTAGCCTAAGTCTCCCAGCGTTTTCGTGCCAACCTCTGGGATTACAAATCCAGTATCTCTTTTCATGATGTATAGGAATTAGGAGCAAAGGGATGCAGTACCAAAGCGAGCTTGCCATGACCCATTCCTAAAGCCAGCTGGTCCTCCTCACCCATACACAGTGATGGGCCTCCCAGACTGAGAAGTTGTCCAATACTGTGTATGACAAGTAGGGTCCCTTCCCATATTTCCATCCTGGTGGCGTGCCCCGGAGCCCCCAGTGGCTTCATCAGCATTCACGGTTCTCCATTGTGTGTTGGGCTGCTGGAGGGGCTAAGGGGGAGGTCCTCATGCAGTGCCACCTGGATGAGCCTGTGGGTGCTTCAGGCTGAGGCCCCTGGGCTGGGCTGGTGAGGGAGGCTATGCTCTTCGGTTTCTCTTTCTGCCTGCAGCGACAAGGTGATGTCATGGTGATGGTGGAGCATCAGGCCCTTTGCATTCCCGGCACCAAGCATACATTCCACGTGCTTTCTACAGACCAGAGAAAATCACACAGACCTCAGGGCAGAGCTCACGAGTCGGGCCCCCAGTAGGAGGGTGAGAATCAGGGTTAATAACATGCCTTCCACAGTCCTTCATCCTGGGGGTTCGGGCACACACCATCCTCTACCACCTTCCGCCCCCGCGTCCCCCATCCCCTCTCCAAGCCATGCTCTCACCTAGCACTGAGCCCTGTATTTATCCTTCATGTGACACCTCATCAGAGAAAGCCTCAGTGCCTCCTATCAGACATTTTTTTGTTTTGTTTTTTTTTTTCTTAGACAAAGGTGGTAGATTCCACCTTTGTCTCTTCTCTTACTTTATTTATTTATTTATTTATTTGTTTGTTTGTTTATTTATTTATTTATTTATTTTGCTTTTTGGGTCACACCCGGCAATGCTCAGGGGTTACTCCGGCTCTGCACTCAGGAATAACTCCTGGAGGTGCTCGGGGACCATATGGGATGCCGGGGATCGAACCGGGCCGGCATGGGCCGGCTGCGTGCAGAACAAACGCCCTACCCGCTGGGCTATCGCTCCGGCCCTATCAGACATTTTTAGTTTGATTCCCCAAAACAGTTTGAAAACTTTTTAAAAAAAGTTTTTTAAATGACACCTCCCTCCTCACTTTGTGATCACCTACAGAGGACCAGCTGGTTTCTTGCTGAAAGAGAGTTTGGGGGACAGAAACAAAGAGCGGCGGAGTGTTGAATCCATTGGTGCCTGAAATGAGTTGGTTGTTTGAACCAGCAGGGGAGTTGCGCTGGCCACCTGGGCCTGGATGAGGCGGAGGATGCGGAGGTGAAGCCTGCGAGGAGGGGGGAATGAGATCCTTTGGGAAGCTCTGATTTGTCACCCTGCTTATTGTCCCACCTCCGCATGAATGCCACTCAGGCTGGCCAAGAAACTGGTGTTTGCTGCCCCCTCCAATGATTTGTGGCCCCAACCTAGCAGGCATGACACTGGAAAGTGCTAAGAGCCTCATCAACTGCCATCTTCTGAATGCAGGTAGCCTGCATGCCTGCCATAGCAGGATCCTCAAGTCCCTGTGTGACTGAAAGACAGGAAACCGTTCTCTTTCTGTGACCCTAATAAGAGTGTTGACTTTCAAAATCTGTCCCCTGATTCTTTCAAGAACCCCCACTCTTCCACCTGCTTAAAAAAAAAGTTCAATTTGGAGGAAACCATTTTTTCCAAATTTCTATTACCTGCTTTAGAGTCTTCCACATATATACTAAGGCTCTGGACTGTTTCCTCCTCTCCTGGTGTCCTACCAAAGCGACAATGAGGGAGAGGGCCAGCGCCTGCCTGTTCTTTCTGTGGCTAATTACATGATTCTCAGAAGGACCTAGGGTCAGGACTCACAGACCCAGATTTGAACTCATTTCTTTGTTGTTGTTTTGGACGGGTCACAGCCAGTGATGCTCAGGGCTTACGCCCGACTCTGCACCCAGGTATGATTCCAGGTTGGGGCTCAGGGGCCAGATGGGGATCATATGCTGGGGATCAAAGCCAGATCAGCTGCATACAAGGCAAGCAACCTACCCTCTGTGCTATTGCTCCAGCCCCTGAACTCATTTCTTACTCGGATGTGATCATCTTCCTTCGCATCCCCCGCCCTCTGTACCTCAAAACCTTCATAGGAAATTGAGATGGTTCTGAAAGTCTCTCTAGAGCCCTGTGTGCACTGTGAAGACCATAAGCATCTGCTGACAAACAGAATTTGAGATTCTACACCCCCCGACCTGCTGAATCAGAATCTGCAGGTATTTCATCAGCATGTTGAAAGAACTGTTCTGTGAAGTTCTCTCTAGGGCATCGCTGATGCCAGACCTTTCTGACTGACAGGCTGCAGAAGCTGGCCATGCCTTCCCATCTTCCTGCAATGCCCCTGGGAAGTTCCTTGGGATCTGGGCAGTGCTGGCTTTGGGAACTGGATGATTGGACTTGTGCAGGCAAAACCAAGCTGTCTTCTTTATATAAGGGCTTTGTTCTTGGGGTTTTGGATTTGGGGCTTTTTATTCCCATGTAGCTTTCCTTCCTTATGTGGTCTGTAGAGCTCATTCCCAGAGCTGAGCTGTATATCTGCTTTTGTTCCTGTATATCTGATCCTGTCTATTGATTGGGAGAGGTAGGCCCTTTGACATTGCCATCTTCCTGTAGTTGTTATCAGAGGACAAATGAGGCACCTCACAATGAGTCCTTTAGAAACCAGTATTATTCTGTTATAATTTTCCTGTGACTGAACACCCCCCCCCACCTCCGTACCACCAGTTCCTCTTGTGGAAGCCTGTCTTGCAGACACGTCTGACCCCTGGGCTTGCCGCAGTCGCCCTGCTGCTCCTCCCAGGGCCGTCATCTAGACGTCCTGGTTCTTCGTGGTGCCAAGGGCCAACGGCAGCAAAACCAGAGAAGCTCGTGAGCCACGAAGAGTCAAGAACAGCAGTTAAAACTCTAAGCTGGCCGCATGTCCATCTGGGTCACTAGACATGTCAGGATCGCAAACTAGATTGGACTGTTTCAAGAGTGGTAAGGAACAGGAGGTAAAACAGAACCAACAGCAGGAGGAAATGGAAGCGTGCGGGCAACCTATTTTCCATTACTGCTTGTCAAAAAATCCAGGCTGGTGTGTGCCCAGGGAAAGAGAAGCTGCATTTCCCTGACTCTTTTCCTTGCTGTGGAGGAGCGCTGCGTTGATTGCCATTTTATTTGTGAATTGTTTTTGGAAACTGATTTCTCTTCTTGGTTCTCCATTACTCTCTGCAGTCAGTTTGCTAAGAATGACCCATTTCCTCAAGCTGCTCCCATCCCTCTACGGCACTCTCTGCCTGCATGTGAATCACAGGCACCTAAAGCCAGGGGAACAAACTTTCCCTGCACACCATGCAGACTGCTGGGCTCGTTGTTAACTGCCCTTTGCAGATAGCCAGTCTGCAGTTATACATATTCTCTCTCTCTCTTGCTCTCTCGCTCACTCGCTCTTGCTCTCTCTCTCTCGCTCCTTCACTCTTGCTCTCTGCTCTCTCGCTCTCACTCTCCATTTTTTGGTCACCCCCAGCGATGCTCAGGGGTTACTCCTGGCTCTGCACTCAGGAATTACTCCTGGCAGGTTATACATTCTTACATTTCTTCTTCGGCCAGGAAATATGGGCAGTTTGGTTATAAAAACCAAAGGATCGCCTTGTCTTCATACCTCAAGCTCTAGTTGGGGTGCCAGAGACCCTGCAGAACTCAGACATCGGCAGGAGCTCTTCCCAATCGTCTCTCAACCCAAGGCATGGGAAAGAAGTCACAGCGCCCGCTTGACCATTGAAGCTTTCTTTTTCCTTCTTTTTATTTTTGGTTTGGTTTTGAGCCACCTCCTGCAGTGCTCCAGAGTGTCCTGCAGTGAGAAGTGTGTGAAGCATAACCTTCAGCTCCTTAAGTCAACTCTGCAAAACAGGCAGTGTTTTCTTAAATAGGTACTGGGTAGGCTGAGCGCCATGTCCCGAGGATGAAATGAGTTCTCACTGTCCTACAGGCATGAGTTTGCACTCACTGTCCTGTGGGTACAGTGACACAGGAAGTAGTTTGTGCAACACCCTGGGCCCAGCAAGTGGGGGCGGGGTCCATATTCAGGCCTCTTGCTTCCTCACTATCTCCACATTTCTGCCTTGTGGGTGGGTGGGGGTAATCAGCAGGCCTGAGCAGCCACGCAGAGAGCCTTCACGTCAACACACATTTCCCCTTAAACCTTCCCTTGAGTGCTTGCCCTGTAAATCTGCTAACGATGCCGGCTGGTGGCCCAGCCTCCCTCGTTGCCCTTTGCCTTCTGAGGTCTGGCCCTGACTCTAGCTAGGCTGCCTCCTCTCTGTGCTGACAGCTCAACAGTCCCCTTTCTTTCTATAACCACCTCTTAGAGTGTCTGGAAGTGAATTTGTTCACCAGCATCTGTCTT
>JAJIBD010006131.1:0-110136 GCA_021461705.1 Cryptotis parvus
AAAAATAATGTGTTGTAAAGGACTTGTATTGTCATTTCTAGGAACTACCTAGGTGACCTCCCTTTTTGTAAATACTAATATGTTTTCTTTTGATGAGTATATCTTTCTGCTCCTATTTAGTTTCCTCAGTTTCTTCTATCTGAGAATTCTGCACTTTTCTTGGCCTTTGGTCTAAGTTCTCTGTTATTTCTATCAGACTTTCCCTTAGGAAAAGTCTGAACAAGCAAAGTGGCTAGTCTGAACTAGCCAAAACAAGCCCTAATCAGATAATTAGGCTGTCTTATATTCTTCCATTTCCCCATAGATTTAATCATTAGACTCAAGTTCTAATGATTGGTCTAAGTTCTTGGTTATTTCTATCAGATTTTCCCTTAGATAGATTTGAACAATCCAAAAATGGGTAGAGACAAGAAATGATTGCACTTTCTCATATTCTTCCATTTCCCCATAGATTTAATCATTAGATTCAAGCATCTTCAAAGCAATATTTAAAAGCAATTAGATTGTATCTGGTCAAAGGTGACCTTTATGGCTAATACCAACCTAGAACGGAGACAGTAAATACAGGCAAAAAAATGCACATGATGGCCTCTAAGTGTATGTAGTGCAACCCACAATGTGTAAGAGAAGGAAAAGAGAGAGGGGAGAGAGAAAAGAGATAAAGAACCTGCCATTTAGGCAGGCTATGGTGGGGAGGGAGATTGGGGACATTGGTGGTGGGAAATGGGCACTGGTGGAGGGTGCGGTGCTGGAACACAGTGTGACCAAAACCTCTAAACATGACCAACATTGTAATTGTATATCTCACGGTGGTATAATAAAATGTTTAATAAAAAAGGTGACCTTTATTAGGAAAAGCATGATACTGGAGTGATCCTCTGTTGATATTTTGTTTTTCCCTCTTTTTAAAAGACCCACCACTATCAGTTGGGTTAACTCCTTGCCCTAAGAAGGTAGTTAGAAGTGGAGTTTAGCATGTATCAAATACCAGAAAAGGATTTCAGAAAAAAGAAAAGCAAACAAGCAAGATATAGCATTCTTTTTCTTGTCATATTCAGCTGTTCGTGAAGAAAAGACGGAGCCAGTCTTTTAAAGATCATATTTAATTCCAGTGTTCTGAGTTTAGATAATATTTAGTAAATCTTTAGGTTGGGTGATATTGATAATTTGTTGTATTGAACTAAACTCAAGTACTTTCTTTGAAAAAGAAAAACATCAATAAGCCTTTATTCCTAACTTTAATTCCCAGAAGCTTTTCTACTCCCCTGTTCTTAGCCCAGGACAAGATGACTGACTAAAAAGATAATCCTGCAAAAAGTTTGTTTTAGACTTGATCAATACCAACTCAGAAAGCTAAAGTGCCATCCTAAAGAACAGGTAATATATTCTGTATATTAAAAATGAGAAGTTGAGGGACCAGTAAGATAGCACAGCTGATAAGGCACTTGCCTGCATCTAGCTGACCCAGGTTCTTTCTTGAGGCACCTCCTGACATTCTTTCCCTGGTACCTCATATAGTCCCCCTAGGAGGAATCCCTGAATGCTGAGCCAGGAGTAAGCCCCTGAGCACTGCCAGGTGTAGCAACAACAACAACAACAAAAAAGATGGAATTGAAATACAAAGTAGTCCACACTAAGTGAGAGCATGTTTTGTATCTGTGACAGAATTTTTCTGACATTCAAGGCTTAGAATAAATTAAACAAAGTAGAGCAGCAATAGATCCAGCCCTTGATTTTGTAGAAATGCCAGGATGTAATCACATCTTATTTATTTTTCAACATGACAAAGCAACCTATGAAAATTTAGTCCACAGTAAAATTCCAGAAGCAATGTATGAACACTCCTCAAGGTGGATGTAATTGTAATTCATTCCTGAAAAAGTTAAAAATAGAAACAGGTTAGAGAATTATTATAAGCCTGGTGAATTTCTGAAATACTGATTAATAATAGTGTTAAATGAACCTCTGTGGGGTTTTGCTTGCTGTTTCCCCTAACATTATGGGTGTATGAATTCTCAAGGCTTAGTTTCCGAAGGAAAAAAAGAGCATTCTACTTGAGCTTCTTGTGACCTTGAGCCTCTCAAGAAGATTTATATTTAAAGAAAAATCTATAGGGAAATTAAACATGAATGGTCTTACAGTATCACAGTTAGAGCAAATATTCTGCAGTGGAGCATTTCACTTTTGAAGTTCTGTCCTCAGGATAATGCATAGGACTTATTGTAGTCACCAAGTCATTAGTTACCCTGAAGCTTGGTGCCACTCTTTGTTTCCTGTTCAACAAATCACACCAAGTATCTGTCCAAAGAATATGAGAATGCTCATGTGAAAAGATGTTTGTAGGGACCAGAGCGATAGTCCTGTGGGTAGGGCGTTTGTATTGCATGCAGCCGATCCAGGTTCGATCCCAGGCATTCCATATGGTCCCTCAAGCACTTTCAGGAGTAATTCCTGAGTGCAGAGCCAGGAGTAACCCCTGGGTATCACCGGGTATGACCCTCCCCACCAAAAAAAAAATGTTTGTACTCATGTATTCATTACCATAGCCAAGACATGGCAGCAGCTTAACTGCCCGTTTGGGATAAGTAGAGAAAAAAATTATGGAAGATAAACACAATGAAATAAAACCCAGCCTTTTTGGGTTTGTTTTTGGGCCATTCCCAGTGGTACTCGGGGGCTTAACTCTTGGCTCTAAGCTTAGGGATCATTCCTGATGGGTCTCAGAGCAACCAACCATGTGCAAAGCCAGGGATAGATTCAGGCTCAGCTGTGTGCAATGCAAGTGGTTAAGTGTCATTATACTGCCTCTCAGCTCCTGTGAGGCTTTATTTAATTCTATTTTTCTGAACCACTGAGATCTTTTAAAATAATTAAATCTTTCTAAAAGTGACACTAGGTTGGAATTTGAGGGTACTTTACAAAGTGGAAACAAGTCAGAATGAGAGAGATAAATCTTAGATTATTTCCTTCATATTGTAAGGGTTGGCCACCGATGGGGTGACTGCCTGGGAGCCTAGGAACGCCGCACCTACCAAGGAAAACTCTGAGAGACCAAGTCCTATGCAAAAGCAAGGGTTTTATTAATAAGTAAGTATACTCGGGCTCATAGCGTGATCCCAAACGGTCAGTGGCTAAGAGCCCCGAACCCTTCCAGGGATGATCTTTTAAGGGAATAATTCTCGCACTACAGAAAAGCCCGTGCATAACTATCCAATAGGTTTAAAATATTACATCAAGGTCTCGCGGCGAGGCAGCCAATCACTCTGCACCAGGTAACCATTACCCACCAATCTGAGTGTGCCTAATACTTCTTTCCATACTTGGCATGGCATGGGCTCAGTCACCTACCATACCAAATACAGAGGGGGACATCAGACGCAACCTCTGGGAATGTTTGCCTTATAGCCCTCCCTGGAATTATTTGCTTAAGGCCCTTCCTGCTGTGCTCTTATCAAGCCATCGTTTTATCAATTACTTTTGGTTGAGCCATCATTTTATCAGTTACCTCTGGCATTTTACCAGCTACCTCTGGTTCCTGTCTTTGTGTTTTGTGGGTGAGGGCCATTCTTTCAATATGTGGAATTGGTGCCCAGCAGATGGTCAATGGATTTTGGTGGGGTTGTGGTGTAGTAGCACATACTGAAGTATAAATCAGTGTTTCTAAAATATATACAAGTTTGTAAACCAATCTCACCTCAAAAATAAATAAAAGGAAAATAATTTTATAAAACCACACCTAGTTTACTGCTTGGTATACGCTTCAGTCTGTGTGGTGTTTTAGCTTCTGAGGAAATAAGCAACTGACCTTGATAAACGAGCTGGTTGGTTTGGAAGAAAGGCCTGCAGCCGGCTCTGTGTGTGACCAACGTACCTGGTGGACCCTGAAGCACAGGCAGCTTTATAGTATTACTCTCTTCATCCACACCACACAGCCACATACACAGCCACATTCCAAGGAGTCTCATTCCCAGGAGTTATGTGCTTATTCTGTGGTCTTTGACAAAGGATCCCCATAGAGAGATGGCAAAGATGTTGGAATCTTGCACAGGAGTGGAAACACTTGTGAGTAGAAGTCAAAGACAGCTAAGAAGAATGTATAGACAAGTACAGCTCTCTTGATTTCTTTCTTTTTTTGCATGCATACTCTCTCTTGCTCTCTTTCTCTCACCTTTCTTCATTCCAGAATATATCACTTGATCACTTGACATCCCATTATTCATCAATTTGCTCGAGCGGGTGCCAGTAATATTTCCATTTGACCCTATCACGTGCCAGTATAGCCCAATGGCATCTGGTTTCTTGAGAAATACAAAGAGCCTCAAACCGTTCATTCAGGGTCTTGACGAAGAAGTCTGACCATCTCGTAGGTGGGCGGCCACGTGATCTTTTGACATCCCGTGGGATCCAGTCGGTAATGGCTCTAGTCCAGCGGTAGACTCGAAATCGCATTACATGTCCAGCCCATCTGATTTTCAATGCCCTGGCAAACGAGACAGCATCCCTGACTCTGGAACAGTGACGGAGGTCGGAGCTCCAGATTCCTTCTTTCACTTGAGTGAGGCATGATATTCCAAGCATAGCTCTTTTGATTCCTCTCTGGGAGACCCGTATAGCATTCTATATATGCTTTTGTAGGGCCCAAGTCTCTGAGGTGTATATTAATGCAGGGAGAATGGAGGAGTTGAAGAGATGTGCCAGGAACCAGAGTTTCTTTGTTCACTTTGGGGAATTGCTGAGTTTCAACTATTTACCACTCATTTCTTTGACAGGTATTTGGGAAATGAGGGATTTCTCACCAAAGGAGATTTCAAAGTTAAAAAAGTGAGGAATTTAACTGTGAGAATGAATTATTCCAGGCCATTGTGTGTGTGGGGGGGGCAGGGGAAAAGAAGGGGAGACAGGGAAATGGATACTGTGAAAAAACAGGAAGGCACACAAATGTGAGAAAAAACACCTGCTTTCCTATAAACATTTGACTGAATACAGTTCCCAGAAATGCTCAGTGCAATAGCTATTAACAAAAAATTCAGATTCAGTTAACATGACATTACCATTTCAAAGGTCAAGGGAAAAAACTGCTTTTCTTCTCTTTTTACTTGTGAGTTTTACATGTTCAGACTTCTTTGGTGATGTAGCCAACAGATGGAGTTATTCCTTTTTTAAGCATAAAGAAAGGTCACAAATAGCTTTCAACAGATTACAAATTATTTGACACATGGTTTCAGAAGCTGGGAAAATTCCACAGATACAGGAAAACTGCAAGAACTGATGAAAAGATTTCATAGCAGTGCAGGCCAAAATTAACACTGTTAACACAAGTTCTCTGTAAAGTAATGGTGTAATTGTAGCAAAATCTTCTGGATCAATTGTGGCTATTTTTACAGCCATCATTAAGAAGTTTTTGACACTAAATTTGGTGTTATTGCTTAACAGTGGATGACCTCTTGTTACCCTAAGGTAAAAACTGTGCTTTCATTCTCAGACACAATTCATGATATAAATTGAGAATTACAAAGGTGCTCTTCTATCCAAAATTATTTTTTTGTTAGACACAACTAAGATGATATTCTTATTCTCTGCTCTCTTCATAAATAGAGATCCTTTGCTTTGCCATGGATGACAAGACTTAGTTTCTTTAAAAAAATTTTACTACCATATGATCATTTCAATAGACACAGAGAAAGCATTTGAAAAGATCCAACACCCGTTCATGATTAAAACCCTCCAGAATATTGGAATTGAAGGAACCTTCCTCAAGATAGTCAAAACCATCTATCAAAAGCCCACAGCGAGCATCATTCTCAATGGAGAAAAACTGAAAGCTTTCCCCCTGGTATGAGGGACAAGACAACGTTGCCCACTCTCACCTCTTCTGTTAAATATAGTACTGGAAGTACTTGCCATAGCAGTCAGAGAAGAAAAGGACATTAAGGGCATCCAGATAGACAAGGAAGAAGTCAAGCTATCATTATTTGCAGATGACATAATATTATACCTAGAGAACCCTAAACTCTCTACCAAAAAACTCCTAGAAACAATAGACACATATAGTAGAGTGGCAGGATACAAAATCAACACCCAAAATCGGTGGCTTTCCTAAATACAAATGATGAAAGAAAAGTAAGGGATACTTAGGAAACAATTCCATTCACAGTTGTGCCACAGAAAATCAAATACCTAGGAATCAGCTTAACCAAGTGTGTAAAGGACCTGTACAAAGAAAACTACAAGACACTGCTCCAAGAAATAAAAGAGGACACGAGGAAATGAAAACACATTCCCTGCTCATGGATGGGGAGAATCAACATTGTCAAAATGGTAATACTCCCTAGAGCTCTGTACAGATTCAATGCACTCCCCTATAAGGATACTCATGACATTCTTCAAAGAAATTCACCAAACACTCCTGAAATTTGTATGGAACAATAAACCCCAAGGATAGCTAAAGCAATCCTCGGGAAAAAGAAGATGGGAGGCATCACCTTTCCCAACTTTAAACTGTACTACAAGGCAGTAGTAAATAAAACAGCATGGTATTGGAATAAAAACAGACCTGTGAACCTACGGAGTAGAATTAAGTATCCTGATACCCAACCTCAAACACATGATCATTTAATCTTTGATAAAGGTGCAAAATGGAGTAAGGAAAGCCTCTTCAACAACTGGTGTTGGGAAAACTGGGCAGCGGCATGTAAAAAAATGAATTTGGACCTGTGTCTAACACCATGCACAAATGTCAGATCAAAATGGATTAAAGATCTCAATATCAGACTTGAATCCATAAAGTACATTGAAGAAAATATAGGAAAAACCCTCCATGATATTGAAGCTAAAGACATCTTCAAAGGTGAAACAACACTAACAAAGCAACTAGAATAAAAGATAAACATATGGGACTACATGAAACTAAAAAGCTTCTTCATTTCAAAAGAAACAGTGACCAAGATAGAAAGACAGTTCACAGAATGGGAAAGAATATTCACCCAATACCCATCTTACAAGGGATTAATATCCAGGATCTATCAGGCTCTGGTAGAACTTTACAAGAAAAGACAACCATCCCATCAAAAAAATGGGGAGAAGAAATGAACAGAAACTTCAAAAGGAAAAATTCAATGGCCAAAAGACATTATGAAAAAAGTGCTCATTATCATTAATCATCAGAGAGATGCAAATCAAAACAACAATGAGATACCATCTCATACCACAGAGGCTGGCACATATCCAAAAGAGCAAGAACAACAAGTGCTGGCGTGGATGTGGGGGAAAAGGGGACACTCATCCATTGTTGGTGGGAATGCCGGCTGGTACAGCCTTTCTGGAAAACAATATGGACATTCCTCCAAAGACTAGAAATTGAACTCCCATTTGACCCAGCCATACCACTCCTGAGAATATACCCTGGAAATCCAAAAACACACACCATCCCTACATTTATGTTCATAGCAGCATTATTCACAATAGCCAGAATCTGGAAACACCAGAGTCCCCAAGAATTGATGATGGATAAAGAAACTGTGGTACATCTACACAATGGAATACTATGCAGCTGTTAGGAAAAATGAAGTTATGAAATTTGCCAATAATGGATGGACATGGAGAGGATCATGTTGAGTGAAATTAGCCAGGAGAGATACAGATATAAAATGACTACATTTATTTGCATGGCATAAATATCACTGTATCACTGTCTTCCCATTCATCATTGATTTGCTCGAGCGGGCACCAGTAACATCTCCATATGACCTGTCTCATGCAAGTAGAGCCCAAGGGCACCTGCTTGCTCCAGGAACATAAAGAGCCTCAAAACCATTCCATCAGGTCATGGGCATAAGGTCTATAAATGTTACTGGTATCTGGCATATCAAATACGACATGGGTAGCTTGCCAGGCTCTGCCATGCAGTTAGCATACTCTAGTAGTCATCTCAAAATCCAGCATTTATTGATGAACCGCGCGGCCGCTTGTGTGGTCCTCATGGAGGTCCTCATGAAGTGGGGGGTCGTCTGGCTTGTTGTGAGGCTCTGCTGGAGTGGCGGGCCAGGGCTAGAACCTGCCATCCCTCCCGGGTGCCTCATGAGCAGCTGGGCACAGTGTGAGCCAGAAGCAGCTCTGCCCCATGTCTATCTTGACATAAATATCACTTACTTACTTACTTTCCCGTTGTTCATTGATTTGCTCAAGCGGATACCAGTAACATCTCCATACATTCTGTCACATGCTAGTGTAGCACAAGGGCATCTGCTCACTCCAGGAACATAAAGAGCCTCAAACCATTCTATCAGGTCATGGAAATGAGGTCTATAATTGTCACTGGTATTTGGCATATCAAAATACAACATGGGTAGCTTGCCAGGCTCTAGCGTGAGGGTGGTATACTCTTTTAGTCGCCTCTCATCTCATGCATTTATTGATGAACTGTGCAGTCACTTCGCAGTGCAGCTGCATGAGACGGGCTTGTGATCAGCTCTTCTGTTGGGTGAAGCTCTGATGAACTGGAAAGTCTGGATGTGGAAAATGGTGGCCCTCATTGTGTAGGGGATCCTCTGGCTTCTTGTGAGGCTCTGAGCTGGGCTTGAAAAAAGACTGCTGTAGGGTGGGTCTCTGACGAGCCAGGCTTGTGATCAGCTCTTCTGCTGGGTGGAGCTCTGATGAACCAGTGAGTCCGAATGTGGAAAATGGCGGTCCTCATAATGTGCTTCCCCTCTGGCTTCTTGTGAGGCTCTGGCCTCATAAATATATATATGTACATATTATGATACCAATGTTCAAGGTCAGGTGAAGCATGGATCAGGAGGTCTTGTCAAAGGTGAAAGTTATCACAAACATGTGGGAATCAGAGTCTAGGTAAGACAGAGAATGGAACAGTGTGCCAATTGTCCAAAGTGCTAATACCAACCTAGAACTGAGCATGAATACAGGCAAAAAGATGCACATGACATCATTTTTAATGTATGTATTGTAACCCACTATGTGGAAGGGAAGGAAAAGAGAAAGAGATAGAGAAAAGAGAGAAAAAAATTAAAAACCTGCCTTAGAGGCAGTCTAGGGGAGGGGGGGGAGGGAATCGGGGACATTGGTGGTAGGAAATGGGCACGGGTGGAGGGGATGGGTGCTGGAACACTGTATGACTGAAACCCAAATATGAACATCTTATGAACATCTTTGTAATTGTGTATCTCAAGGTGGTATTATAAAATCTTTAAAATATAAAAAATTACTTAATTATGTATGTATGTATGTATGTATGTTTGTATTTATTTATTGAATCACCATACAATAGAGCATTACAAAGCTGTTCATGATTGAGTTTCAGTCATACAGTGTTCCAACAACCATCCCTCCATCAGTGCACATTTACCAACACCAATATGCCCCATTTCCCTCCCATCCACCCCCACAACCTGCCTCTAAGCAGACAGTTTTCTTTTGTCTTTCTCACTTTCTCTCTCCTTCTGTACATTGTTTTATGCAAAACAAGACATTAAGGGTTGTCATGCATATTCATTTACCTACTTTCCATACTCAGTTGTAGTCCAGCGTTACTATTCCCAACTATTATTGTCAAACTGCTCCCTTCTCTATCTTACCTACCCTCCATTCCTCACACCTTTGTGGTAGATTCCAACCCTTGACAAGTCCTCCTGGCCCATTTTGCCTGACCTTGGATAGTAATCTTATACTATTTATTTTATATCCCACAAATGAATGCAGTCATTCTATATCTGTCTTTATCCTTCTGACTAATTTACTCAGCATTGTACTGTCCATGTCTGTTGGGTGACTGCCCTACTATAACTTCCAGCTACACTTAGCTTGCAGCTACACTTAGCTCCCAGCTCTGCTATGGAGGCTTTGAATCAGCTCTGGTGCTTGAAATGGCCAGAAGGCCACCTGAAGTGCTGCATTTCAGTAGAGCTGTTTACCTGTATTCATCTCTAGATAGTCCAGCCCACAAAGGGCTGGGCTGGGAAGTTTTGGAGAATTTCTGTTTATAATATAAGCTGGGAGAAGAGAGAAGCGCTTCTAAACGCTCTTTGCCATTTTGTCTTCCCTTGGCTTCTGCCTCTCCATCCTCTCCATTCTCTGTTGGGCTACAACATGTCGTGGCAGCCATCTTGGCCTAAATGTGGCTGGGGCCTAGCTGGGAACCCAGAGTCCGGAGTTTTTCCTGGATTGTATATCAGAACCTGTGATAGTAAAGCCTTTTAAAAGTGCGCCAGATTCCTGAGTTTTCATCCATTCCCCGCCGGCTTAGGAGGTAGAAGGGAACTTGCTTCCTGGTATTGTTGGGGAACCCAGCGACTCCCGACACATGTCCATCCATTTATAGGCAAATTTCATGACTTCGTTTTTTCTAACATATGTATAGTATTCCATTGTGTAGATGAACCAGTTTCTTTATCCAGTCATCTGTTCTTGAGCACTCAGGTTGTTTCCATATTCTGGCTATTGTGAATAGTGCTGTGATAATGTTTCATAGACGTGCAGATAATGTTTCTGCTGTGTGATTTTGGGCCCCCAGGGTATTGTCCCAGAAGTGGTATTGCTGGGTAAAATGGGAGCTCAATTTCTAGTTTTAGGAGGAAAGCCCATATTGTTTTCCAAAACGGCTGGACCAGTTGGCATTCCCACCAACAGTGGATGAGAGTTCCCTTCTCTCCGCATTCACACCAGCACTACTTGTGCTTATCCTTTTTGAATGTGTGCCAATCTCTTTGGTGTGAGATACCGCATTGTTTTTTATTTGCTCTCCCTGATGATTAGTGATTGTTGGAGTACACGGCTGTCCAGAGCCTCTGCTTCTTGCCTGAAGTTATCTTCTGCAGGCCACTTTGTAGACAGAGGGCAGAAATAGTTTGGATCTGTGACTCTATGTGGCAGAGTATCTTACCATATATTCTATGTTAGCTGATATAAATATTTTATCTCATGCTCCCATGGTCTTTGTGGGACTGTAGAAATCTTACCAGTGTTTTTATCTGGCTACATTGGGCCTCTATAATTAAATCAGATAGAAATGTTATTTGTCTCAGCAAGTAAGCATGGCTCTCTAATAAGTCTAAATGCTAATATCCAGAGCAACTGTGAAATAAAGACAAGGTTCTCATGGGGTTTGGAGAAATATATTCCTAGGTGTAGAACATCTATGGTACAGATACATGCCTTTTGTATTGATCCTTAGATATATTTAATCTCAGATTCTCCCACTCCCCCCATTTCTGCATATGGCCTGTAGAGAAACTTCGAAGGGAAATTTTGGCTAGGGCACACTAACATTTCAATGGGACCAGGTGAGCTTCTGAGAGAAGTAAACCTGAAAGAATTGGCCTTGACTGGGATCCATATTTATGGGCCGATTCAGGCCAATTGTAATATAAAAATAGCACCCTTCTCTGCTTCACTCTTTCTTCCTCTTCACCCTCTGCCTCTGCTCTCTTCCTCTCCTCTCTTGACTGAGAATCTAAAACCTAGATGTAGCCAGCACTCAGTGAGAAACTTAAAAGTTTGGGATTTTCCTGTCCTTGGATAGTATACCAAAACCTGTGTGAGTAAAGCCTTTAAAAACTCACTGGATTTGCAAGTCTTTCTCTGTCTGCCAGCTGTCAATCCCCTAAGGCAGAAGGGGATCCCTGTTCTGTTCCCCAATTTTGTTGGTAGTGATGAAGAGCATTTTCATATGCCTTTTGGCCATTTGAATTTCTTCTTTGAGGAATTTCTATTCACTTCTCATTTTTTCATGGGGTTGGATTTTTTTTTGTAAAGTTCTACCAGTGCCTTGTATATCTTTGAAATTAACCCCTTACCAGACTGTACTTAGTAAATAGTCTTTCTCAGTCTGTGGACTTTGTATTTGGTCACCATTTCATTTGAGGTGAGAAGCTTCTAAGTTTTATGTAGTCCCATTTGTTTATCTTTGCTTCTAGTTGGTAAGTGATGTTTCATCTTTGAAGATATCTTTAGCTTCAATGTCATGGAGGGGCTTGTCTACAGTTTTTTGCAGGTACTTTATGGTACCTTATAGATTCAGGATGGATGTTGAGGTCTTTAATACATTTTGATCTGACTCTTGTTCATGGGGTTAGATAGAGGTCTGAGTTCATTTTATTACATGTAGCTGTCCAGTTTTCCCAGCTCCACTTGTTAAAGAACTTTCCGTGCTCCATGCCATATTTCTTGCTCCCAAATCAAAAGTAAGTGATCATATATTTGAGAGTGTTTGTCAGGATATTCAACTATAATCCATAGGTCTGCAGGTGTGTCTTTATTTCAGTACCATGCTGTTTTATTTATTTATTTTTAATTTTTTTATTATACCACCGTGAGATATAAAATTACAAAGATGTTCATGTTTAGGTTTCAGTCATACAGTGTTCCAGCACCCATCCCTCCACCAGTGCCCACTTCCTACCACCAATATCCCCTGATTCCCTCCCACCTTCCCCAGCCTGCCTCTATGGCGGGCACTTTGCCTTCTCTCTCTCTCTCTCCTTTCTCTCTCTCTGTCTGTCTGTCTCTCTCTGTCTCTCTCTGCTCACTCTTTCTCCATTCTATTATACATTGTGGCTTATATATATATATATATATATATATATATATATATATATATATATATATATATATATATTTGCTTTTTGGGTCACACCCGGTGATACTCGTGGGTTACTCCTGGCTCTGCACTCAGGAATTACTCCTGACAGTGCTCAGGGGACCATATGGGATGCTGAGGATCGAACTCGGGTCTGCTGTGTGTAAGGTAAACGCCCTACCCGCTGGACTATTGCTCCGGCCCCTACAATACATACATTTAGAGGTTATCATGCATATCTCTTTGCCTACTTTCAATGCTCAGTTCTAGCCTGGTTTTATCATTTCCAACAATTACTGGTACACTGTTCCTTTCTCTGACTTACCTAACCTCTGACTTCCACACACTTGTAGTAATTTCTACCCAATAATAAGACCTCCTAATCCATGTTTTGCCTGGCCTTGGATATTGGTATTGTTATTTTTTATATCTCACAAATAAAATCCCACAAAAATCCTGAAGCAACCAGATGTCATTGGGCTACACTGGCACGTGATAGAGTCAAATGGAAATATTACTGATGCCCGCTCGAGCAAATTGATGAATAATGGAATGTCGTGATCAAGTGATCCCACAAATAAATGCAATTATTCTATATCTCTCCTTTTCCCTCTGGCTAATTTCACTCAGCATGATCTTCTCCATGTCCATCCATTTATACATTTCATGACTTCATTTTTCCTAACAGCTGCATAGTATTCCATTGTGTAGCTGTACACAGTTTATTTATCCAGTTATCTGTTCTCGGGCACGCTGGTTGTTTCCAAATTCTGGCTTTTATGAATAGTGCTGCTATGAACATAGAAGTGCAGATGGTGTTTCCGTTGTGTGTTTTTGGTCTCCCAGGGTATATTTCCAGGAGTGGTAATCATGCTGTTTTAATTACACAACTTTCTAGTACAGTTTGAAGTTGGGGAAGGTGGTGCCGCCATCTTTTTTCCATGGATTCTTTCAGCTATTTAAGTGTTTTATTGTCCCATGTGAATTTCAGAAATGTTTGATCAATTTTTTTGAAAAATGTCATGATATTCTTATAGAGACCACATCTATGTAATTCTTTGGGGAGTATTGCCATTTTGACTATTATGATTCTCCCAATCCATTGATTATTTTGATTCTCCCAATCCATGAGCAGGTTATGTGTCTCCATTTCCTCGTGTCCTCTTTTGTTTCTTGAAGCAGTGTTTTGTAGTTCTCTTTATATAGATCCTTTATGTCCTTAGTTAAGCTGATTTTGTGGTACTTGATTTTCTGAGCACAGTTATAAACAGGATTGTTTTCTTTAAATATTCCTTTCTTCTCTTTCATTATTTGCATATAGAAAAGCCATATGAATACCAGTTTTGGTATTTAATCCCTTGAAAACAATAGCACTGATTTGGATAGATATACATATCTCAGTGTTCATTGTCACATTATTTTATGGTAGGCAAGAGATGGAAAACCTAGATTACATTGATGGATAAATGGGAAAAGAAATCATTATAAATATATATGAAAAATGAACTAGTTCCAGATGCCCCATTCACTCTCAATGGAACAAACATCTCTGAATGCAGCAGTTATGTGCACCTAGGTCGAGAAGTCAACATGATGAATGACCGAAAACCTGAGCTTTGCAGGAGGAAGAGAGCAGCATGGAACGCCTTCAAGAACGTTGAAGAAATAGCTACAAGGACAAAGAACCTCCGATTCGGGCACATCTCTTTGACTCCACCGTTTTCCCTGCATTAACATACACCTCAGAGACATGGGCCATATGAAAGCAGAATGAGAACACTATTTGGGTCTCCCAAAGAGGAATAGAAAGAGCTATGCTTAGAATATCATGCCTCACTCAAGTGAGAGAAGGAATCTGGAGTTCTGACGTCTGTTGAATATCCAGAGTCAGGGACGCTGTCTCATTTGCCAACACATTGATAATCAGATAGGCTGGACACGTAATGCTATTTGGAGATGACTGCTGGACTAGAGCCATTACCGACTGGGTCCCACGGGACGACAAAAGATCACATGGCCACCCACCTACACGATGGTGAGACTTCTTCGCCAAGACCCCGAATGAACGGTTTGAGACACTTCGTATTCCTGGAGCAAGCAGATGCCATTGGGCTACACTGGCATGTGATAGGGTCAAATGGAAATATTACTGGAGCTCACTCGAGCAAATTGATGAATAACAGGATCAAGTGATATATATATATAAACAGTAGAAATCATATTCAGTCTAAGAATGAAATCTTATCATTTGTAATAATGTGAACAGATCTTTTAGAGGATATGGTAAGTGAAATATGTTGAACAAAGAAAGACAAATGCTATATGATCTCACTTATTGTGGAACCTAAAAAAAGTTACACCATAATAATCAATAACAACATTGAATAAACCAAACTCATCGATTAGATGACAGATTGTTGGTTACCAGAGTAGAGATGGAGTGCAAGGTAAATAGGGATGGTCTGTTATAAAATAAACAATATGGGGATATAGTGTATAGCATAATAATATAGTTAATAATGCTTTGTTGTATTTGAAATTAGCTATAATTCAGTTTTTAAAAATTCTCATCACAAGGAAAATTTTTTGTAAAATTGATGTATATGTGCTGCCGAAGAGAGCACTCATAAGCATGATAGATACTAATTAGATATATGGTGGTAGTAATTTTTATGAACACTCAAACATCAAATCATTATTTTGTACACTTGAATCTAATATTTATGTGTTGGTTATGCCCTAGATAAAATGGTAAAGAACTATTTGAAGAATTGGCTTCATTGGTTATGGTTTATTAATAGTTCTATCTGGATAGAACAAAGCTTCAATTATTTTTTAAGTAAAAGGCCCCAAAGGGCAATGCCTTTTTACTTAAAAAAATAATTGAATGAGTTTCAATAGCTTGAATGAGTTTCAGATACCTGATGAAGACATAGCTGGTAATCCAGAAAATAGCTGAATGAATAATAACATGAAAGACTGATAACAAATAATCCAGTGACTCAGACTTTTTGTAACTAAGACTGTTCAAACAGGTAATGAAAAAATAAATAAAAACTGCTGTTCATGAAGCTTTTAAAAAATTTGCCAGTTCTCCAGCTTTTAATAAGACACTAAAGGTTTTTTGTTATGTGAATTTTTATTGGAATCGAGGTTAATAACACGAATGAGCACCTATTATTGATGGACTTGCTTTATATGGTTCAGTAGGAGTGTTTCTTAGGCAGTGAATCTTATTTGGGTAAAAAGAAAAGACATTCCCAATCTTGTATGTTTCCCTGAGCTAAAAATAAAGTATGGACCCAAATTACAAAATAACGAGCAAACCCAAACTCCTTTTCAGGCAAGATTCAAAACCACAGACTTAACATAGATGGCTTTTTCTCATGGTAACCAATATTCTGGAGTGCTGTATAGAGAAACTTTTGGGTCAAAAGTTTGCTTATACAAGGATTTCTAGCAAGAGTCACAAGAAAATTGTACTAAAAATTTTCTGAACTGTAAAGTATTTGTTTCATGCAACATTTCAAAAGAACCCTGAGGCCAAAATAAGGAGGGGTTGAAACACTGATTTTGAGTTTGTTTATGCAACGACACACTTTCCCTAAGTTACAGATCTCACGTTATCACTTTACTGTGGCTGGAGACCACTTCATCTAACAGAGGTAACTGTTCACTGAGCAATTTTTATTTTTGGTAGTGCTGTAGATGAGTATATACTTTATTTGGTTCCAGTGATATATAAAGCTGATGATAATTTAGTACCAATTATATAATGCTAATATTAATATGTTCTTTACTTAATTGGATACATTTTCTGGTGGCATTTTGTGAAATTAAAGACTCAGTTATATCAGTCCAATGTCATAAGTTTTCAAATGTAAGTCAAATGAATTTAAAATTATAAATGTGCCATACCTGATCCTTAAAATAGTCATGGGAAGTCTGTAATATTAGCATTTATTTGTTTGTATTCTTTATTTGGAGGGAGATGTTTGGACCATACCCAGAAGTACCTTGATTGATGGTGCCAATTTTTGAACTTGTTTTGACTGCATGCAAATCAGGTGTCTTAACTCCTGTACTATCTCTCTGACCCCATGCAACCATCTTTATATGGCTTCCTCTTCCTTGTCAGAAGTATTCTTTCCAAAAAAAAGTGCCTGCCACAGAAGCAATCGGGGATGAGGGTTGGCTACAGGAGGGACACTGGGGACATAGGTGGTAGGAAATGTAAACTGTGAAGGGATAGGTGTTGGAACATTATATAATGGAAACCCAATCATGAACAACCTTATAACTATATCTCATTGTATTCAATATGAAATTAAAAATAATATAAAATAAAAAAGAAGTATTCTTTTTTGATTTTGGGGTCACACCAGCGATGCTCAGCGGTTACTACTGGCTCTGCACACAGGAATTACTCCTGACGGTGCTTGGGGACCTTATGGGATGCTAGGGATCAAACCTTGATCGACCACATTCAAGGCAAACACCCTACACACTGGGCTATTGCTCCTGTCCATTATCTTCTTCATTTTTAATCTTACTTCAACTATTAAATATTTAGTAATCTCTTACTGAATACTATGTGCTGTGAATTTCAAGGTTCACTTATCCTATTTTAATGGATGAAGCCCAGTAAAATTAAAGCTATTGCTTGAGACCTTACAATAGTGATAAATGAAATGGGAGTTTGTACAAGTTATCACTTGATCACTTGATCTCTTGACATCCTCACTTGACATCCAGCTATTCATCGATTTGCTCAAGCGGGCGCCAGTAATATTTCCATTTGACCCTATCATGTGCCAGTGTAGCCCAATGGCATCTGGTTGCTTCAGGAATACTAAGAGCCTCAAACCATTCGTTCAGGATCTTTTTCTTTTTTTTTGCTTTTTGGGTTACACCTGGTGATGCTCAGGGGGGTTTTTCCTGGCTCTGCACTCAGGAATTACTCCTGGCGGTGCTCGGGGACCATATGGGATGCCGGGGATAGAGCCTGGGCCAGCAAGTACCGGTCGCGTGCAAGACAAAGCCCTACCCGCTGGGCTATCGCTCCAGCCCCTCGTTCAGGGTCTTGGCGAAGAAGTCCAACCATCTTGTAGGTGGGCGGCCACTTGATCTTTTGACATCCCGTGGGATCCAGTCGGTAACGGCTCTAGTTCAGCGGTCGTCTCCAAATCTCATTACATGTCCAGCCCATCTGATTTCCTATGCCTTGACAAACGAGACAGCGTCCCTGACTCTGGAACAGCGACAGAGGTGAGAGCTCCCGATTCCGTCTTTCACTTGAGTGAGGCGTGATATTCCAAGCATAGCTCTTTCGATGTGGCACTCATATTTTTACAGCCTATAACTTGCACAAAGCTCATTCGGGTCTCCCAAAGAGGAATTGAAAGAGCTTTGTACAAGATATAAAATATGAGTGCCACTCTTTAAGTGGTATAAAACAAAGAATGTTTTTAAATTTAGGAGTTTAGCCATTTGGGATTGAGTGTAAAATGACAATGAAAAACATTTATAATCAGGAATGTAGATAAGGTAATTTAGCACAAAAGTGTGAACTTCTACCCAGATTTATTTCTCCAGATAAACTCTCACTGGGATTCAGTATGAGAACTGGGGTAATATGTAGGCATAGAGTGTCTTTGTTTTTTAGAACTGCAAGTGGGAAAACCAAAGAAAAATATTAAGGAGAAAGTGTTAAAAAATGTGAGAAAATATGGACATGATAAAGTAGCATTAAGGAACCTGAATAAAGACATACTTTTCTAAAATAAGTATATGGGGTCTTAAGACTCCATATATTCAATTTGGAATATTAGAATGTGACCATTAAGGAAATGGATCCATTATAGACTAGAATGGATGCATAACTTTGGGATAGTCAGAGACCTTTTTTTTTACAAGAGGATAAAGATGAGAACATGGTTCAGAGGAATTGGGAGAGGAAAGACCTTAGGCATCATAGCAAGGATCTTAGACTTCCTTAAGTAATAGTTTAAAGTTACAGGAGCAGGGAGTAGGGGAGAGAACTAAGAAGAATGATTAGGCTGTTATTGGCATTTCACTTCAATGACTTTGTGGAAAGACAGTTGATTCACTGGATGAAGACATTAGAAGTAGTTGAATGGAGGTGGTTGCAATTCTCTTGAGGAAAGTTGACATGGGTTTGAAGTTAGCCAATGGTAGTAGCAGTGGTGATAGAAAAAGAATGTACTTGAGAGTTACATAGTAGATCATATATAAAGTCAGATTGGTAGATTGGTGTGAAAACTAGAGAAATGAAAGGAATGACTTTTTTTATTGGATTTATGATTTGGAGACTTGGTGATTCCATTAACAATTAGAAACTCTAAGAGGAGGAGCATGCTTTGAAGAAAAGATGTTAGTCATGATGAGATTGAAGGATTTATGACTTCCTGGTGACTATGCCTTGTGGTCTGATATATCAGTCATGATTTCAGAGGAAAGCATGAAATTGAATTTATAGTTCATTTTTTAATTTTAAAATTTTTATTCTATATTTTACTTTTTATAAGTGGAATCTAAAAGGAAAAGTCACCTCACTCTCTCCAAGGATAATAATATAGTATTCTGATACAAACCCGTGTGTTGGTATTGGGAGGACTATTTTGGGTAGTTTGACATGTCTATCATTCTGTTATGGGTACAGCCTGTTCTTGGATAAAGATACCCCTAAAATAATCTGTAAACTCAGCCAAAATCTTAGGAGTGTTTGCCTGCAGTGGTTTTCTGACTTCCTGACTTGTGAACTTCTGGGAGAAATTAAGGGAGAACTCCATGCGCTCTAGGACAATAGGCAAACTTGAATGAGCCCTTACAGCACAGAGATTTGTAAGAGAAGACTGTATGCATCTTGAAGAGTTAGGAATCAGAGAAGGAATTCAGAGATATTCCCAGAGGACTACCATACATGAAAGGATTCTTATTCAGAAACAAAAAAAAAATATTGTCTTTTCCAGTTCTTTCCTCTACTTGCATGACAAAAATATGTCAAGTCTTACCTATTTGTTAAGAAATGTTTTATTTCTCTCCTCTCCCGAGGCAAGAATATTTAGAAATGGAATTCAGCAACCACCAAAGATTTGAAATCTGCTTCAAAAATGTGTTTTATCTCGCATCCCATTTTTAAACCTTGGCAAGTGGGAAAAAAAAACTAACAATAAGCAACAGGCTAAGCATTCTGGCACAGTGATGTGTCATAGACCTGAATTGCTTATTTTTTTAAATATTTCTGGATAATTCTGTCTTTCAGCAATGGAAGTTGAATTTGAAAATTGGGGCAGAAGTCTGACTAGGTTTAATTCTCTTAAACAAATTTTATTTTCATAGCCTTTCTTAAATGAGTTAAAGTGAAAGTAAAATGAAAGCTTCTAGATGTTTATTTGACATTTTTAATCACAATGAGCATAACTTGGTGGTTTTGAGCTATGACTTGCTTAGAATGTGCTCGGCAAAATATCAAAAGTATTTTACCTTTGCTAAGGAGTTTGAGGGAAAAGAATAGCCATCCAACCTATTTACATGGCATTCCTTTACTTTCAACTTACAGAGAAACTACCAAGTGTTCAAATTACTTTCAGATCATCCTTGACATTAACATTCATCCCAGTTTCTAGGGTTCTAGAAATAATTGGCTATAGCCAACAGCTTTCTTGTCATTTGGGCCTAAGCAAAGTGTTGGGCTGAAAGACTTCAAGCCCAACATATCTAAAACTGATCTCTTGTAGCGTCACAGTTGTCCCCCTCCCCCATCAAAAATATATCTGTTGCGCTAGCTCTATTCTTGGTCTTCATAAGTGGCGTCATCACCATTTAATAGCCCACACTATGAAATAAGCTCTTGATCTAGAACACCAAAAGGCAACGTAGTTGGGTGGTTGAGAGGAAAGACACTGGGACAAATCTACTTTGGTTAATATTCTGCTTTTCTCATTTATTAGATATGTGACTTTGTACAAAATTCCAAATCTTTTAGTAATTCAATTTTCTCTGACATAAAGTGCTAAAAATAGTAAAATCCCATTGTGTTTATTTTGTTAATAAGAGATGAGTCATATTTAAAAAAGTGCTTAGACCAGGGTATCACACACAAGTATTATAAAGTATTTGTTAAATATATTCAAATATATACATATATGTATATTAGGATGTTATTTATTCACAACTTTAACAGATAACACAAGTTTATGCCGTCACAACTTGTTTGTCATACAGTGAAATGATTCTGTGTGAGTCTCCTTTGATGGACTACTGCATAAGTCCAAACAGACTCATTTCTCTTTCTCATAAACCTCACAACCTAACAGGACAGAATTTCGCATAATGATTCCCTTTCCCTTGAAAGTACTACAGTTATTGTCTACCTCCTTAGTGTTTCTTCAGTTTTTATCACCAACTATATGTATTACGTCTCCACTAGGCCAGTCTCCTCTTCTGACCTAGGCACAACGACTGATTTCCTTCTCTGAGTTCTTGAAGCTCTCTTAGCACTTTGCATATCATACTGTCAGCACACTGAACTGGAAACACCCATCTATGCTTGCCATTTTGACTACGCTGCATCTTCTATAAGCATTTGAAGTACCAAATTCGGAGCTTGTAATATACCTGATATTAAAACATGGTGAGTGGGGACTGGAGAGAGAGTACAGTGTGGTCAGATAGTGCAGTGTGGCAATTGCCTTGGACATTATCAGGTGATTGCTTTGCTACAGCCAACCAGCATCACGTGTGGTCCCCAAGAACAGCCAGGACTATGCACAAAGTACAAGCCAGAAGTAATCCCTGAGCATAACTAGTATGTTCCCAAACGCATAACAACAACAACAACAACACCAGTAGCAATAAGTAAAGACTAAAGTATTTAAAAATTTACCAATGTATCTCCAAGCAATCTATAATTTCTACCATCTCTTTTATTTTTTTCAAATTTATTTTTTTATTATTTTTATAAGTATTTTATTATACCACCGTGAGATATACAATTACAAAGATGTTCATATTTGGGTTTTGGTCATACAGGTTTCCAGCACCCGTCCCTCCACCAGTGCCCATCTCCCACCACCAATATCCCAGGTTTCCTCCACCCCTCCCCCAGCCCGCCTCCATGGCAGGTTCTTTATTTCTTTTTTAAAAACTTTTATTATACCACCGTGAGACATACAATTACAAAGGTGTTCATAATTGGTTCTTGGTAATACTGTATTCCAGCACCCATCCCTCCACCAGTGCCCCATTTCCACCACCAATGTACCCCACCCCTCCTGCCCACCCCCAGGCTGCCTCAATAGCAGGTACCCCAGTTTCCTCTCTTTCTCTCTCTTTCTCTGCATCTCTCTGCCTCTTCTTCTACACATTGTGACTAGCCCTGCAGATATTTAGTTTATCACTTAAGTTTCTTTGTGTATATTCAATGGTGAGTTTTACTCTGCCATTACCATTTCCCACACTTAGTAAAACACTGGTATCTATTTATATCCTATTAATGAATGTAGCCATTCTATATCTGTCCTTTTCTTTCTGACTAATTTCACTCAGCATGGTAGTCTCCATGTCCATCCATTTGCAGGTAAATTTCATAATTGCGTCTTTTCTGACAGCTGCATAGTATTCCATAGTGTAGATGAACCACAGTTTCTTTAGCCAGTCCTCTGTTCTCAGGCATTTTGGTTGTTTCCAGATTCTAGCTATAGTGAATAGCGCAGAGATGAACAAAGAAGTACAGATAGTGTTTCTGCTATGTGTTTTTTGGTCTCTCGGGTATATTCCCAGGAGTGCTATTGCTGGATCAAATGGGAGCTCAATGTCTAGTTTTCGGAGGAATGCCCATATTGTTTTCCAAAAGGGCTGGACCAGTCGGCACTCCCACCAACAGTGGATGAGAGTCCCATTTTCCCCACATCCACGCCAGCACCGGTTGTTCTTGCTGTTTTCGATGTGTGCCAGTCTCTGTGGTGTGAGATGGTACCTCATTGTTGTTTTGATTTGCATCTCCCTGATGATTAAAGATGAAGAGCACTTTTTCATATGCCTTTGGCCATTCGAATTTCTTCTTTTTTGGAAGCTTCTGTTCATTTCTTCTCGCCAATTTTTTGATGGGGTTGGCTGTTTTTTCTTGTGAAGGGCTACCAGTGCCTGATATATCCTGGATATTAACCCCTTGTCAGATGGGTATTGGGTGAATATTCTTTCCCACTCTGTGGATTGTCTTTGTATCTTGGTCACCTTTTCTTTTGAGGTGTAGAAGCTTTTCAATTTTATATAATCCCATTTGTTTATCTTTGCTTCCATTTGCTTGGTCAGTGGTGTGTCATTTTTAAAGATACTTTTAGTTTCGATGTCGTAGAGCATTTCTCTTATGTTTCTTCGATGTACCTTATAGATTCATGTCAGATGTTGAGATCTAGAATCCATTTTGATCTAACTTTTGTGCATGGCGTTAGAAGGAGGTCTAAGTTCATTTTTTTACATGTAGCTGCCCAGTTTTCCCAGCACCATTTGTTGAAGAGGCTTTCTTTGCTCCACTTAATATTTTTTGCTCCTTTATTGAAGATTAAGTGGTTGTATATTTGAGAATGTGTTTCAGGATACTCAGTTCTATTCCATAGGTCTACAGGTCTGTCTCTATACCAATACCACACTGTCTTAATTACAACTGCTCTGTAGTAGAGCTTGAGGTTGGGGAAAGTGATACCTCCCATCTTCTTTTTCCCAAGGATTGCTTTAGCTATTCGTGGGGGTTATTATTCCATACAAATTTCAAGAGTGTTTGTTCAATTTCTTTGAAGAACATCACGGGTATCTTTATAGGGACCGCATTGAATCTGTATAAAGCTCTAGGGAGTATTACCATTTTGATAATGTTAATCCTTCCAACCCATGAGCAGGGAATGTGTCTCCATTTCCTCAGGTCTTCTTTTATTTCCTGAAGTAACGTTTTGTAGTTTTTTTTGTAGAGATCCTTTACATTCTTTGTCAAACTGATTCCTGGGTATTTGATTTTCTGCAGCGCAATGTGAATGGGATAGTTTCTTTAATGTCCCTTTCTTCTCTTTCGCTGTTTGCATATAGGAAGGCCATTGACTTTTTGGGTGTTGATTTTGTACCCTGCCACTCTACTATAGGAATGTATTATTTCTAGGAGCCTCTTGGTAGAGAATTTCGGGTTTTCCAGGTATAATATCATGTCATCTGCAAATAGTGATAACTTGGCTTCTTCCCTTCCTATCCGGATGCCCTTAATGTCTTTTTCTTCCCTGATTGCTATGGCAAGTACTTCTAGTACTATATTGAATAGAAGTGGTGAGAGTGGGCAGCCTTGTAGAATCCAAAGAGTCATCAAAAGATTATACCATCTCTTTTAGCTTCACAGTTGTCCACTCACCCAAAAAAATCTTTTCTTTCATCTTTATTCCTGGCATTTTGGAGAGAGAAAACAAAAAAGTGTGGCAATATATGATGAAAACAGGTAAGAATTGATTTCATATGCTAATGTTAAAGTCAAACTTCATGTTAATAAAATGAGCTAGTTGAGTTCTGATTTGACTAATGGTCGACTGAGAGAAAAAAAAGAAACTAGTCACAATCTTACCACAAAACTGACAAAGTAATTCCTGAGTGATCAGTGCTGTCACTCTTGCCTATAAATTGTAAAAGTGTATTCAGCTCTTTTATGTAAATGACATACTAAGTCCTCCTCATAAAACTGCATGAAGATTTATGAAGTATTTCTGTAAAATATAATATTGAAACAATATTATCAGCAAAAGTACATCTAAACCTAAATTTTTCTTGGGACATAATACAGGGGTTAAGGCACTTGCTTTGCAGGTAGTTGACTGGATTTGATCCCCAGTATTACATATGGATGGGTGAACACCACCAAGAATAATCTCTGAACACAGAACTTAGAGTAGTCTTTGAGTACTTTTTGGTATAGTCAAAAACTTAAAAAAAGTTAACCTAAAGTTGCCCTCATATGTATTGATGGAGCAATAAAAATCACTTGTATCACTTGTCTTCCCGTTGTTCATTGATTTGCTCTAGCAAGCACTAGTAACATCTCTACAAGTCCTGTTACATGCTAGTGTAGCCCAAGGGTATCTGCTCACTCCAGGAATTCGTAGCCTCAGACCAATTCTTCAGGTGATGGGAATGAGGTCTATAACTGTTACTGGTTTTTGGCATATCAAATACAACACAGGTAGCTTGCCAGGCTCTGCCATGCGGAATAATGATCATTACAGTGTATAAAAGTGAAAGATCCTGGGAAAGACCTGGTCCATTATTGTCCAAGAATGTCACAGCTGTTGGTCTGGAGTGTCTCTCTTCCGATTGCTGGGTGTGGTGGCTGGGAGCTCAAACCTATGCCCTCTGACAAGGAGGTGGAGAAAGGGGAGGAGGAGCCCAAATACCCGTTCCAAGTCTGGCCAGTGTGCCCCCACCCCGGCACATGTGAGTGAACCCTAAGAGCTATGTTGAACTCGACCAGGGGGCTGGCTGAGCCATTCACCGCCCTCTGGAACTCCATGGGCGGCTTCACGTTGGGCCGAGCAGTGCAGCTCTGGGTCTGGAGTGGCTGGGTCTGGAGTGTCTCTCTTCTGGTTGCTGGGTGTGGTGGCTGGGAGCTCACAGCTACAATCTCCAACATGGATGGAGGAATGGGAGGAGAAGCCCAAATCCATAAAAATATACATACATATGTTATTATATATTTATTTATATGTAATAAAGAGTACTGGGTGGTTCGAGAATGGACTCTTATTCTCTAGTTGATAGCATTATTTTTCCGGTGAGTCAGAATTTCCCTCTACTTAAAAGGATGTATTTAGAGTGGATCACTTATAACAACCGTTAAATCTGCTCTTTCACCTCCTAACATTACTAAGGAAAAGCGATACATGTTATACATAACATACATACTAAGTTGCAATGCATATTTAGAAGCATGTAAGATCCATGAAGTATTTATGAGTATTTTTACTATTTTATTTAAAAAATTGAGGTGATGGAGGTAGAAGGGGTTAAGGTGCTTGCTTTGTATGTGGCTGACCTTGGTTCAATCCCTGGCACCACGTATGGTTCCCTAAAACCACCAGGAGTGATCCCTGAGTAGAGCCAGGAGTAAGTCCTGACCAGCATTAGTGCAGACCAAATATTTCAAAAAATTCAATAAGCAATAATCTACTGCAATTCCTTATGTTTCCTAAATGATCTGTCATTTGCAAAAAAAAAAAAAACAAATTAAAAAAAACCTTCCTATTCCTTACAAAATTCGTAGATTAAACTAGTCTTTTCAGGAAAATATTCTCCATGAATTTTTTTCCTTATTCTCCATGAATAAGGAATCAGAAAATTTACAGTTTTCTTTTGCAGGTAAAATATATTATTTCATATATATAATGTATACATATACTTTTAAAAGCATTCTATTATATATTTTTTGCATCATATTTAAATTCATATACTTTTTAATCACTGAATATGGCTTTTTCCAGTTTTGAGGGACTGGAAAGATAGTACAACCATAGAGAGCTTTCTTTGCACATGGTAGACTCTGGTTCCATTCCTGGCACCAGGTAAGGACCCCTGAGCACTGCCAGAAGTGATCCCTGACTGCAAATCTGGGATTAAACCCTGTGCACCATTAGCTGTGACTCCAAAACAGCAACAACAAATTGAGTACCAAGACAAACTTTTGTATTAAGACATTTTTTTCATAAAATTATTGCTGAAGCATATATCTATTCTTCATAAAATTCAACTGTGATGTTTTATTTATTTGGAACTTGAATTCCAGAAATGCCCAGTCCCTGGAATCAGTGAACTATTTCAGATGCCAAGTCATCTTTTCTCCTACCCAAGCTTCTCAGAGTTAGAATTTCTTTTTGTGGCTGTTGATAATTTTCCTAAATTTTCTCAGAGTACTACTACTGATATGGAACACATCTTATATGTAATAATCATAAACAGTATTAAGCACAAATTTTTTATCATTCATTACTTTATAATTTTCTTGGGTATTTGAAGCCATTAAATAACAAATTAGCATCCATATCTTAGATTAGTGATTGGATATTTGGTTCTATCAAGCCTGAGTAATTATGTACGCTTATAACTGAAAAGACAATTATTATTTTATTCTTATTTCTCATATCACTTTCTTTAATGATCCATTAAAATCCCATAATGAAGCTTGTTCTTTGGCTCAAGGTTAAAATCTTTGCATGGAAAAACAGTTTTTAACCAATTCAAGATGCACTGGGTAGATATTCTTCTTGGCAAGTTCCTCTGAGCAATAAACAATGAACACCACACCCTTGGGAGAAAGGGATGAAGATAGTCATGTTCTCATTTTATATCGGTAAATATTATGGCCCATTTATATGCATTGGGAACTGTTATATATTTGATGAATACAAAACAGTCAGGAGCTGTGGAAAATGTCAAGTTCATACTTTAATGAATGCTATAATTCTAGTCATGAAACTAGTGCTCACTGAAGAGTATTAAATAACAAAAGAGTTGAAACTAGAGAGATAGTACAGGGGTTCTAGGGTATGCTTTACCCTTTATGCAGTCTACTCTCATTCAGTATGGCACCACATGGTCCCCTGAGCATCACTGGGCATACCATTGAAAGCCTCTGAGTACTGCTGCACATAGCCATAGAGGCCCCCAACACTACTGGGGTGGCCTGGGTAATCTCTGGCACCACGGGACACAAATATCTTTAGGCCCTTTCACTGATCCACAAGCCAGGTTGTTCAAGAATCATCTGGAAGGGTCTCTGATCTTTGGAAGGATTCTCCCTCCCCATGCCCCCTACCACCACACAAAATGATAAAGGATTTTATATCAATAGTCACTGTCACTGTCTTCCCATTGTTCATAGATTTACTCCAGTGGGCACCAGTAACATCTCCATACATTCCGTCACAAGCAAGTGTAACCCAAGGACATCTGCTTGCTCTAGGGACAGGAAGAGCCTCAAACCATTCTTCAGGTCATGGAATTGAGGTCCATAATTGTTACTAGTTTTTGGAATATCAAATAAATAAAACATGGGTAATCAGTAGTTCAATAGGATAAAAAAATTTAAAAGCTAAAGAAGACATGACTGTATAAATCATTTAATATATGTTTAGAAAAGGAAGTTTTGCTAGCTTTGAACATGTTTTTTGCTTATTCAATGCCACTTAGCAGTGATGACATCATTACTTGTCTTTTCATGCACTAAATAAGATTTAATGAATACTAAATAAAATTTCTATTTTGTTTCCTTTTGTAATTATGTTTTTGCTATTTTGACACAGCTTTACATGCTTATCATATCAAGAGAGCTATTTGTAGGTCAGTGATGCCACAAAATTTAATTCCGCAATCTCAAACACTACATGGATTTGAATTTGGAACTATACCTTATACTCAGATGGGGTTTTTGTTGCATTAGTCACCATTCCTTTTAAGGTGTGCACAAGTTGCCTATTCTCCACACCCTTTCCATCACTTGTCATCACCTATTGTTTGGTAATAATCATCCTAGCTATTGAGAGGTGATATCTTATTGTAGTTTTGACTTGAATTACTTTGATGATTAATGATTTTGAGCATCTTTTCATATATTTGCTGACCATATTTTTTTTCTCTCTTGGGAAAATTTTCTTTGCCTGCTTTTAAAGTTTATTATTTGAATTGGTTTTTATTTTGATTATTGATTTGTATTGTAATGTGCTTTGGAGACAACCGCTGGACTAGAGCCATTACCGACTGGATCCCACGGATACCAAAAGATCACGTGGCCGCCTACCTACAAGATGGTCAGACTTCCTTGTCAAGACCCTGAAGGAACGGTTTGAGGCTCTTCATATTCCTGAATCAACCAGATGCCATTGGGCTACATTGGCACGTGATAGGGTCCAATGGAAATGTTACTGACGCCCGCTCGAGCAAATCAAATCAATGAATAACGGGTATTCACGTGATCAAGTGATTGATTTGTATTATTTCCTTGCGTATTTTCCTCATATATTTCCTTATCAATAAATGTTTAAAAATATTTTCTCTGTACTTAAGGGTCACTCCTAGCAGTTTTCCAGGGACCATATGTAGTGCTGAAGATCAAACCCATGTTGGCTGCATGTAAGACTAGTCCTTACCTGCTGTACTATTTCTCTGTCCTAGGATTTTTTTTTATTGAAGGAGAGGCTGTGGGAAGGGAAGAAGTACTTCTCTTTCCTCCATGGCTGTGGTATTCTATGCTTAGTATAATTATTGCTAATACACTGTTCTCATCATTGGCTGACTTATTAATACATTCATATTGAAAACATAGAGAATTGATTATTTTGGACCTGGAGAGCTAATTCAGCGATTAGGACATTTGCCTTGAATCATGCCAACCCAGGTTCAATGCTCAGCCTGTATATAGTTCCCTGACCCTGCTAGGAATGACCCATGAGTGTAGATTCCAGGAGTAATCCTTAAGCACTCCTGGGCATAGTCCCCCCAAAATATACCCTTCAAATATATGTATGTATATTAAAATTGATTATGCTGAATATATTAGGGTAAATAAAATTTAGGATTTAATTTCACTTCACATTTAATTTTAACTCTTTAGTGCACCACTGGAAAATTAAAACACACACACACACACACACACCCACATAGTATTCCTGGAACCGGAGCGATAGCCCAGCGGGTAGGGCATTTGCCTTGCATGCGGCTGGCCTCTGCCAGCCTGGGTTCAATCCCAGGCATCCCATATGGTCCCCTGAGCACCGTCAGGAGTAATTCCTGAGTGCAGAGCCAGGAGTAGCCCCTGAGCATTGCCGGGTGTGACCCAAAAAAGGCAAAAAAAAACACATAGTATTCCTGAAGAGAATATAATTCATATTATCTTCCTATTTGACAGTGCTGGGCCAGAGAGACAGAAAGCAGGAGGTGTTTTGAGTAAAGCTCAGAATCCTCAGAAGTTCATTGTTCAGCCTATTAAGAAATGGAAGCTGGAGAGTGAGTCACGAAACTATTTCTTAAATGCTACCAAGACTCAGATAGAAGGAGAAGAGAATTTATTTGCTTTTGTTTTATTTTTTGACCACACATAGTAGTGTTTAGGAATCAAGACTGGCCATGTGGTGTATTACTCTCTGTACTATCTCACTTGCCCGAGAATTACCTTTTAAAGCTGCCACCAGTAGTCTATCAGTGATGCTGTACCCAACAGGAACTCAGTGAGAAGATGTAGTCTATTGGGGTAGTCTTCCCTGCCATCTAGGTGAATAAAGCAAGAACACATCTAAGGCCAATGGAATCATTTAGATTATGGTCAGGTGTCAGTGTTTCCTTTTTTTCATTTATTAATTTAACAAATATTTATTGAGTTTTACTCTCCACAGACCATTTAGAGTTGTTCTCCTGAATTCCTGATTGTTACTGATTAGATTATCTGCTGAATTTGCTTCCAAATTCTCACGCTGCTAGACTATGGTCCTAGTACTGAAAACTTTCCTGGTTTTTGATCCAATGAGTCTACTTTCTTTTATATTCTTGGCATTTCTCAGTATTTTAACATATTGTTTTATTTTGTTCTCTTAATTCCTAGTTGCTCATCTGGGATTCTCATTCAGTTCTTTATTCAGTCTCATGTACAGTGTCTATACAATTCTTGATACCAAACAAACTCAATACTTCCTGATAGTGCCAATAATGACAGCAGTTTTACAAATATTTTTCTCTACCTCCTGTGTCCTCTCTGTGACATATTACCATACTGGGTACCACTGTTGAAAAACTGATCTTATAACTGATTGCCTGGAGGATGCCTAAAGTGAGACATAAAGATCCTGAGTCTCAGAGCAAATCTCACTAACCAGGGTCACACCTGGTGATGCTCAGGGATTAATCTTGGCTCTGCACTCAGGAATTACTGGGTGGTGCTTGGGGACCATTTGGGATGCTGGAGATTGAACCCAGGTCAGCTGTGTACAAGGCACTTGCTCTACCCGCTATACTATTGCTCCCCATTTAATTTTTTTTATTATAATGAATGCCTGGAATGTGAAAGGTACAATTTTACAATTAACTTATTAATTATAATCCAATGTGACTTGGCTCCCAGTTTGAACCATAAGCTTTCTAAGGAACAGTGCTAGCCTGTTCACTACTTAGTCCTCAAACGTGACCCACAGAAGATGCTTGGTGATTCTGTGTTGAATGAATGATAGTTTGAGTCCCTCATCTGAGAAGACCAACACTGAATATTGATTATACCCAGAATCAAATTTAGGCCTGTAGAGATGCATTTAAACAGTACATTCCAGTTATTAGGATAAATTTATTTTCCTGGGAATTTATGTTTTCTGAACCATATTTTTGGGAATCTTATAGGAATCAGTGGAGAATTTCGCAATCTGAAATGTTACTATTAGGAGATGATAAAACATATAAGATAATTGTCACCATCTCTACTTTTGTGACAGTTTTCTTTGGTGTGGTGCCCAATAAAGGACGACTACATTCGGTTTGTCTGTATTAGATACAAAGTGCATTAGATTCATTCTATAGCCAATACACTGGGTCAGATTTTGCAGGCCACACCTAGTTCATTAAATTCTCAGATCTCAAACAGATAAATAATCACACATAAATAATTTAGAGACCATAGATCTTAGAAAATATCAGGGAACAGAAGTACATGAGGGTGGGTTTTGCAGAGATTTCACTTTATTCACTTAGACACCACAAAATTGCTTTATGTCAAATACAGACTGTATGTCAGGCTATATGTTAATCCAACACTCTACATATGGAAGCCATATGGATCTTTGAAGTGGGTGTTTTCTCTAGAATCAGAGTTAGAGTCAGAGCTTAGATTTAGTACATATTACTCCATAAAGATACAGTGCGCTATGTGGAAAATATGATACTTACATACTTACACCGAAGAATTGTTATAAGAATTCAGTAAGACGATGCAAGTACAGTCCTTAGCACAATGACTAGTAGTAAGCTCATGTCTCTGGAGTCTCTCATTTTCCAAATATAATTTCCCCCACCCCCTTAAACATAGGCTAAAACTTGGAATTATATGAATAGACTGCTTATCTGTCGAGCTTATTTTCTATACCCCAAAGATAATCTATCAGTCCCCTACCCACCTTGTTTTTTTCTGTGTATTTCCCTTCCTCTCTTGCCATTGTATCCCATGTCCTGGGGCTATGTTGCCAACAAGCCTTTGCCTGTGCAGCTTGCTGTGTCCTGCTTCTTGTTTTAGTTTACCCCCTCTGTGGGCATCCATCCTCTACTAACATCTCATGGCAATAGTCACTGTTGAAGAACTAAACTGTTTTCTACAAGGGTTTTGTAGAAAAGTTACATGGAAAAGAAAGAAAGTGAATAATCTTGCATTTATTAAATAAGTTACTATTTTGAGAGCAGTTTTTCATGAAGGGAAGGGGATTCAATAAAAAAAGTTACAAAAACAGTCTTGGTTGGGTATAGGAGCAGGCTTGAAGAGAATCCTCAGGGTCGGGGTGATACGCAGAACACTTCCTGCCTTTATAATCTTGTATGAATAGTGAAAGAGTTAATACTTGCTCTAGCAAATAGGGCTTAGTCAAGGAGGCACTTAATAAAAAAAATCACTTTACCCTTAAAAATACCTTCAAATTTTCCACTTTTGGAAATGGAAAATAAAAGGCTATTTCTGTGGTTTCTCAAATCCCTGAAACTGTAAATCTGGGTGCAAATTTTCAAAGTGGTCTCTGCCAAAGTGTTGCTTTGTAAGCCCAGAACCAAGCATGCAACTTTAGGAAAGCCAGGGATTTGGAGGTAAGCCACGGGGGCCCAGAGCCAAATCCTAGACTTATGATGTCTTACGGCATTTACAACTCACCACTTTCCATTGAAGCCATTGCCTTAGAAGAAGGGGATAAGACAAGAGTGTGTGGCCTTGACAGTTGTGTAAACCAAACTTACCCCAGTAAAAATATTAAAAAATGAAAAGAGGATTGTGGTCTCAGAAGTCTTCCTAATCATGGGATTGCCCCAAGCCATTGGGATAACCTGCTGTGTTGTAGGAAGCCCTGTGGTTGTCACCTTGATAGATAGAATCAGGGCAAAGGCTGGGAAGCTAATGTCAACATTGATTGATGTTTCTACTTCTGGCATTTCATATGCAAGTAATCTCCCCACACACACTTTTTACTACTCCTCCAGGGAATCACTAAAGCACTAATTTGGAGGCTCTGAGAGCTGATTATCCAGCAGGACCAGCCTCTTCCCACAGAGAAATCTCCTTTCCACAAACCGCAGTCTTCTTTCCCAGTGCCTCTGCCCAGGCATCCTTGTGCCTGCCAATATTTTGCCTCCTTATTGTTACAATATTCCAGGAAATTTTCTCAGTGCTCAGTAACAGTTCAGGAGTGGCCTTCTCATGCATAATAGAGTGCATCAGATGGTTTTCAAATGCCTTGGAAAAGCTTTTACCATAATGAGTGATATAAAGTGAGGGTCTATATTTTAGTGTGGCTATAGAAGGCCTCTTCGACAAGGTAAAATGAGTATCTGATTGAATAAAAGTGACACTTGGAAGTATTGGAGAAAGGAAACAGCCAGCACAGAGGTTTTGAAGAGTGCCAATGTGACAAAGGAAGAGAAGAGAGGGAATTGGAGGTCCTGAGCTATTGGAGAGCCAGATCATTATGATTTCCATAAGCTTTACTCTTAGTAAAGACAAGAAACCACTGATAAGTTTTGGGTATAAGAATATGTTCTTGCTCAAGTTTTTAAGCATCAGTAGCTGTTCTATTGAGAATAAACCATAGGGAAAAAAGAAAGAGGAAATAAAATCACTTATGAAATTGTTGCAACAAGCTATGTGATGACAGTTTAATCAAAGATCATAGCTGTGGATGTGGGTGAGAAAATTAGAATAGAAAAGATGTTGAAAATTAGTAATATTATGATACATTTCTAAAATTTTCAAAGATACTACTGGTGATGAATGTGGTAAAGATAAAAATCAAAAGTGTGGGACACAGAGAGATAGTACAGGGGCTAAGATTCTTGCATATGACTGACTGGTTTGATCCCTGAACTGCATGGTTTCCAGAGAACCACTGGGAATGCCCTCCAAGCACAGAGCTGGGAGTGATCCCAACCCCTTATACCTGTACCCTAAAACCCCCACAAAAAAATGAAAAGTGCAGGCAGGACTTGTTATTCAAGTAATTGAATATGTGAGTTGATATTGATAAAGAGGAGGTCAGTTATAGCAAAGTAGAGTCTGGGCAGTGTGGGGAATCAGGAGGAGTTTTGTTTCGACATTTGATTTTTTTTTCACCTCCCAACTGGTTCCATTGAGCTCAAGGGCACTCAGGGTGATACTCAGCTAACTGGCCCTGATAAAGCCTAAGCATGCATTGCTGCTATTTGGGCCCTATAGCATCCGGGATCACCAAGGCCACTTTGGGAGTCCTTAGAGTTTTCCAGGGCTGTACTCAGTTATGCTCTAGGGACCACATGATGCAGAACTCAAACTAGAGTTGGCCACATGCAGGGCATACCGTGAACCACTGTACTATCTTTCTAGCTTGCTATTTTTCTCTGTCCATCTCTCTGTTGAAGCATCTTCTACTATTTACCTAACTAAAAGAAATCTGCTTCAATCAAAGATAACCTTTGGTTGAATCCATACCTCTGAAATCCATACAGAGGTATGGATTTGGCCAACAAGGTATAAACTATCCACAAAATTTATTCGTTAGTATTTATAGAGTTTATGGAAAATCATTCTGGGCTGTAAGAACATGAATACTGAGAAATACAGCCTAAAGCTATCATAGTACATCCAAGCGTTTTTAACAAAATGCCAAAGATAGGTGACTTATAAACAACAGAAATTTATTTCGGAAGTCAGGAAATCCAAGATAAAGGTGCTGGCAGATTTAGTGTCTGGTGAGGGCATATTTCCTGATTAATAGACATTGACCTTTTGTTCTAACCTCATGTGACTAAGAGTGAAGAAGCTCTTTATAAAGAGCATTAATACTACTCATAATTCATGATCCTACTCATAATTCATAACTTTTGTGACCTAATTTACTTCCAAAGCCCAACCTCTAAATATTATCATACTGAGGACCAGATTTCAACATTAGATGTACACTGGTGGAGGGATGTGTGTTGGAACATTTGTATGACTGGAACCCAATCATGAACAGCTTTGTACTGTGTATCTCACAGTGATTTCAACATTAGAGTTTTTGAGGGGGAAAGAAACATTTAGTTGGACATTCCTCTACATTCTTGAGTCACTTATGTTTCCAACTATGTAACCTATTACGTCCTGATCAAACTATTATTTTAGTTGTCAACATCCTAAGGTGAGTTTGTTTGCATGAAGCATTCTTTACCACCAACTCAGTCTCAAACTCTTTTTTTAATTTTGTAAATAAAGTTTTATTGGAGCACTATGCAGATTGTGCAGGAGACTTCAAGAAATTTGGAATATCAGGCCCCACCCTAGACTGGCAAACTCATAAAATTTTAATAAATTAACCATAAAACTTCACTTTAACAAGACTCACTGGTGATGTGTCTCCACTAAAATCTCAGAAGCTCTGCTCTAAAAGATTTCGACACAAGCTAGAGTGGCAGGCAGCTGCTGGGGCAGACAAAAGTATTTAGTACCGTTGAGGAGGTAATGTTAAAATAGCATTCAAATAAAATAGCATTAGAATAACGTCCTAACTTTTTAGTTAGAAGAGTCTGTCTCAAACTCTTTATCTTTCAAAAACAATTTCAATTTTTCCCTCTCCCTTGAAGCCTTCATTCTGGGAATGCTGCCGATGAACTTGCGGCTTACTCAAGAAAGGACAGTTTTCCTGTAATTAGTCAGCACTTTCTCGAAAGACTTATACTTTATAATCCTTCTTTTTGTTGTTGTTTCTGTATTTTGTTTTTGTACCACACCTGGTGATACTTGGGGTTATTCCTAGCCCTGCACTCAGAAATTATTCATGTCAGTGCTTGGGGGACCATATGGAATGCCAGGGATCAAACCCAGGACAGCCACGTGCAAGGCAAACACCCTACATTGTATTATCACTCCTCTTAAGAGAACACTTAAGAGAAGAATTGGAAGAAAACCAACTCTGGTTCTTAAGAGATTTAATTTGGCTCAATTTAATACTTTTAAGCATTTGAGTAACTTATTCTACTCAAATCCTCAAGGATATGTAAGTGTATAAAGAAACTATGGTATATATGCACAAAGGAAATCTACTCCATTATAAGAAAATACGAAATCCTGTAATTTACCACTCTGTGGTTGGAGGTAGAGGCTAAGTGAAGTCTGAGAGAAGAGACAGACAGATGCAGCATGATTTCTCTCATATGTAGGATATAAAGAAACTAAGTAAGGGAATAACAAATGTTCAATACTAACAGACCCTTAGAGTTTGTCTCTACCACTGAGTTGGCCAAGAATCTGGTTCGGGAAGTGGGAAGGGCCTTGAGTTATGGTGGAAGGATGTTGACACTTTGGTGGTGGGTGGGTACTGGAGCAATGTCTTCCTGAAACTCTTACTAACAGTACTGTAAATCATAGTGCCAAAGTAAACATTGGGAGTGGGGGAACTCTGTTCTGGCATAAAACATTTTTACACTATTATGTAATATCTGATATTGATCTGTCAATCATCTGGCATAACAGAACAAGTGTCTGTGCACCTAATACTCAATTTTAGCAAGAAAATAATTTAATGGAGCAGAATCACCTTTGATACATCAGCCAATCACATCTTCCTGTGTATTGTGTGTTTTGAAAGAGGCCTTTCTTTCCTCACGGTCCTGGGCCCTTGGTTATTCCACCAGGGCTGCCTTTGCCATGGAATAATGTACATTTTGCAGACATTCTTTTGCCTAAGGAGAAAGACAATAAAGTTCTCTAGTTCCTTTATTATTTCTAGATTTGTTAATTTATTGTTTTGAGTTTGGGGCCACACATTAGTGCCCAGGGCTCACTTCTGATTTTGTATTCAGGGATTGCTCTTGGAAGTCTTAGGGGACTATGCATGATGCTGGAGATCGAACCTGGTTTGGCCATGTACAAGGCAAACACCTTACATTCTGTACTATCTGTTCATCATTTCTTTTCTTTCTTTCTTTCTTTCTTTCTTTCTTTCTTTCTTTCTTTCTTTCTTTCTTTCTTTCTTTCTTTCTTTCTTTCTTTCTTTCTTTCTTTCTTTCTTTCTTTCTTTCTTTCTTTCTTTCTTTCTTTCTTTCTTTCTTTCTTTCTTTCTTTCTTTCTTTCTTTCTTTCTTTCTTTCTTTCTTTCTTTCTTTTTTCTTTCTTTCTCTCTCTCTCTCTCTCTCTCTCTTTCTTTCTTTCTTTCTTTCTTTCTTTCTTTCTTTCTTTCTTTCTCTCTTTCTTTCTTTTTCTGCTTTTTGGGTCACTCCCGGCAATGCTCAGGGGTTACTCCTGGCTTTACACTCAGGAATCACTCCTGGTGGTGCTTGGGGACCATATGGGATGTAGGGGATCGAACCTGGGCCGGCACAGGCAAACGCCCTACCCACTGGACTATCGCTCCGGCCCTGTTCATCATTTCTTGATTTAAACATCATAATATCACAGGTAACAATAGAACCTGGAAGTGTAGAAGAGATCACTTTTTGTTTTGTTTTTTTTTAATTTAATATTTGTTATTATACCACCAAGATATATACAATTACAAAGATGCTCATATTTCGGTTACGGTCATACAGTGTTCCAGCACCCATCCCTCCACCAGTGCCCATTTCCCACCACCAATATACCTGATTCCCTCCCCTTCCCCTAGCATGCCTCTATGGCACGTTTATTATCTCTTTCTCTATCTCTTTCTCTCTCTTCCTTCTCTTACACATTGTGGCCTGCAACACATACATTTAGAGGTTATCATGTGTAACTTTTTGCCTGTACATAATGCTCAGTTTTAGGTTGGTATTAGCACTTTTTGACAATTATTAGCACTCTGTTCCCTTCTCTGTCTTACCTAATCTCTGACTCCCACACGCTTTGCATAATTTCACCTTTAATAAGACCTCCTGATCCATGTTTCGCCTGACCTTGGATATTGGTATAATAATATGTATATATATAAGTATATGTGTATGTGTATGTGTGTATTGTACACGACATGTATATGTACATGTATATGTACATGCACATGCACATGACATGCACATGTACATGTACATGCATGTACATGTATATGTATATGTCTATGTCTATGTCTATGTCTATGTCTATGTCTATGTCTATGTATATGTATATGTATATGTATATGTATATGTATATGTGGAACTGTTTTCCAGAATCTTCTGCTGCATTGGTGTCTTCTTTTTCCTTTCTGCAGCAACTGCAAGGCAGAGTTTCTCCCTAGTCCCTTCCCTCTCCTTTTGCAGGGATGAAGTCCTGCAAGATCTAGGTCTCCCTCATTTGTGCCAGGGGGCTGTTGGCCAGGCCCCTGACATCTGGCGCCCAACATGGGGCTTCTTCATCCTGACACTGGACCAGGATTATAGGCAGAGACTTACACAGAGACTATCCAGAGTTCACACACAGGAAGCAGAGCTGCTATTTGCTCTCCCTGTGTCCAGCTGATCATGAGGCACCCAGGAGGGATGGCATGTTCTAGCCCTGGCCCGCCACCCCAGAAGAGCCTCGCCAAGAAGTAAGAGGAATCTCCATACTGTGAGGACCGCCATTGTCCACATCCAGACCCCACTTTCCTCAGAGCTTCACCCAGCAGAAGAGCTGATCACAATCCTGGCTCATCAGAGACCCACCCTGCAGCAGTCTTTTTTCAAGCCCGCCCAGGTATGCCTGATCCAGACACTCACATACACGGCGCAGAGCTGCTACTGGCTCTCTCTGCCCAGCTGATCTGAGGCACCAGGAGGGAAGGCAGGTTCTATTCCTGGTCCGTCACCCCAGCAGAGTCTCACAAAAGCCAGAGGAACCCCCACACTATGAAGACCACCATTTTCCACATCCGGACTCTCTACTTGTCAGAGCTCCACCCAGCAGAAGAGCTGATCAAAAGCCCAGCTGGCACAGCTGCTTTGTAGCTGTGTGGTTCATCAATAAATGCACTAGATGAGAGGCGACTACAAGAGTATCCCACCTGCACAGCAGAGCAGATGCCCTTGGGCTACACTAGCATGTGACGCACATATGGAGATGTTACTGATGCCTGCTCAAGGAAATCGATGATCAACGGGAAGACAAGTGATACAAGTGATACAAGTGATATAGTGATATATTTATGCCATGTGGGGTCGAAGCAATAGCACAGCGGGTAGGGCATTTGCCTTGCAAGAAGCCAACCTGGGTTCGATCCCCGCATCCCATATGGTCCCCTGAGCACCGCCTGGAATAATTTCTGAGTGAAGAGTCAGGAGTAACCCCTGAGCATTGCCAGATGTGACCCAAAAAGCAAAAAAAAAAAAAAGACAAGTGATATATTTATGTCATGCAAGTAAATGTAGTCATTCTATATATGTCTTTTTCCTTCTGGCTAATTTCACTCAACATGATCCTCTCCATGTCCATCCATTTATAGGCAAATTTCATAACTTCATTTTTTCTTAACAGCTGCATTGTATTCCATTGTGTAGATGTACCAAAGTTTCTTTATCCAGTCATCAGTTCTTGGGCACTCTGGTTATTTCCAGATCCTGGCTATTGTGAATAGTGCTGCTTTGAAGTAAACTCTAACTAATGACTGGAAATTCGCTTCCTCTTTCTTTCTTATTCTTCCAAACTGCTTGGAGGACTCTTTGTGTCAACCATGCACTTAACACACAACCTAGATTTTCCCTATCCTTCACTCCTCCTTCAGTTTGCCTTTCACTTACCCTCAGATGCCCTGAGACTGAATCTCCTAATTATCAAAATTGTCTTCTATATTAGTTTCTGCTTTCTAAGATTACTTCTTCCTCTCCGAGGTAACAATAATACAAATCTGAACTGTAAAATTACCTATATTACTTTACATACATGCTCCCCTACACCCTCGCTTTCCTCCTCCCTCACCTGCCACCTTGGCACACACATTTCAAAATTCTGTGTTTGTAATTTAAACCTCATATTTTTGGGTTTACTGAGTATGTGCTTTGCATATATAGCTCTACCACTCTCTCACATCCCTGGTATAACTAAGGCCCCTGACCCTTGTTTCCACATTATTTCCCTTTCATGGATTCTCCTACCCACAATCTTGATTTTTTTCCCTTCTCTGTCCTTCTACTCTCTATACTATGACTGATCTAGACAACCCACCTTTCTTGCATTACACTTTATTTTCCAGTAGCCCATTATATCAATGATAAGTGAGATCATTCTATATTTGTAATTCTTCTTCTAGGTTTGAATATTATCTTACTTTTTGTTTTTTAATTGCCCTTAAAAAACAGACTCACAGACATGGGGCTGAACTGCTACCAGCTTTCCTTGTGCTTTGCCGCTCATGAAGCGCCCAGTAGGGATGGCGGATTCTAGCCCTGGACCGCCACCCCAGCAGAGCCTCGCAACAAGCCAGACGACCCCCAACTCCATGAGGGCCGCCATTTTCCACATCCGACTTCCCTCTAGTCAGAACTCCACCGAGCAGATGAGCCTATCACAGCCAAGCTCACGCTGGCCACCAGTTCATCAATAAATGCTGGATTTAGAGGTCACTAGAAGAGTATGTCACCTGCATGGCAGAGCCTGGCAAGCTACCCGTGTCGTATTTGATATGACAAATACCAGTAAGTAACAATTATAGAGCCTATTCCCATGACCTGATGTAATCGTTTGAGGCTCTTTATGTTCCTGGAGCAAGCAGATGCCCTTTGGCTCTACTAACATGAGACAGGACATATGGAGATGTTACTGGTGCCCGTTCAAGCAAATCAATGATGAACGGGAAGACAGTGATACAGTGATACAGTGATGGGTATAAATTTTCTATACATTAAAAATGTAAGAAACATGAAAAATGCTCATAATAACTGATTAGCAGGGAAATTAAATCAAAATGACAGTATCGTATCACCTTACATCTATGAAGATGGTTTATATCAAAGAAGCCAGAAAAAGTAAGTGCTTCTGGAGATATGGATTTTTGAAATCCCATATTCATAAATGTGGTATAATGTGAAATGATATAAATGTGAAATGGTTTATTCTCCATGGAAAACCATGGAGATTATTCAGGGGGAAAAACGAAATTGAACAACTCTATGATTGCACAATCCCACTCCTATTTATCTTTAAAAATACAGACTGCCAATTCAAAAAAGATTTATGCACACATTTTTTATTGTGGCACTATTCATATTAGCCAAGACCTGGAAACAACCTGAGTACCCAGCAATGAATGAGTGGAAAAGTGTGGTAAATAAACACTGTGAAATACTGTTTTAAGAAAAGATGAAATCTTGCAGTTTTCCCTGATATGTAAGAATTATCCACATTGAAAGAAATAGCTTTGTACTGTGCTTAGGGACCTTCCATCTCATGCACAGAAATGTAGTAAATAATTCATGCCTTTCCCATGGTCTACTTTCCATATCTACCTGATCTAACCTTCCAACACCTGATAACCTACTCACCTCTCCTCCTCTGAACATTGTGTCTAACTTCACTGAATTCCTCACTGTGATTGAACATTCTCTTCTTCACTTCTATCACTTGTCTTTCCGTTGTTCATTGATTTGCTCGAGTGGGCACCAGTAACATCTGCACATGTCCTGTTGCAAGCAAGTGTAGCCCAAGGGCATCTGCTTGCTCCAAGAACAGGAAGAGCATCAAACCATTCCTTCAGGTCATGGGAATGAGGTCCGTAATTGGAGCAAGCAGATGCTTGCTTGTTCCGTTCATCATCGATTTGCTCGACGGGCACCAGTAAAAACCAAGTCGTTTTTGGCATATCAAATAAAACATGGATAGCTTCCCAGACTCTTCTGTGTAGGTGGTATACTCTCAGTAGAAGGCTCTCATCTCGAGCATTTACTGATGAAACTCATTGGGGAAAGATCAGCTTTTCTCTTGGGTGGAGCTCTGAGGAGCTGTGGAGTCTGGATGTTGAGAATGACTGACCTCATGGTATGGGGGTTCCTCTGGCTTCCTGCTAGGCTCACTGGGATGACGGGCCATGGCTAGAACCTGCCTAAAACAGTATACAGTGTATAAATGTGAAAGATCCTTGGAAGGGCCTGATCCTAACATCCAGTACTATCTAAGACTGGGAACAGAGCTGTGGGTCTGGAGTGTTTCTCTTTCTGGGGTTGCTGGCATGGAGGTGGAGGAGCCCAAATCCCTGCTCCAGACCCACAGCTCCATCGACAACACCGGAAAGGAGACACTCCAGACCCAATCACTCCAGACCCACAGCTGCGCTACTTGACCCATGTGGAAGCAACCCATGGAGCTTCAGAGGGTAGTAAAGGACTCGGCCAGCCCCTGGCTGAATCCAACATAGCTCCAAGGGTTCGCTCACACTTGCGGGGTAGGGGTCATGCTGGCTGGACTTGGAGTGGGTATTTGGGCTCCTTCCTCCCATTCCTCCACCTTCATGCCAGCAACCCCGGAAGAGAGAATATTCTCCTGTCTCAGGAAATTTGCACACTTTCTCCCCTTTGTCTAGAACTTTGTATATCCAGAGATCTTCATGAACCCACAGGATATATGAACTCAAACAACACTGAGGAAGGCCTCAGAGCTCCTGCTATTAGCTTTCTTTTTCAACTGCTCACCAAATATCACTTTTCCCACTCCATTCCAGGAGTCATTTTCGTACATGCTTCCCATTTAACTTCTAGCACTTTTAAGAGTCTACTTTACAGGGTACTCAACCCACAGACACAGAAGCAATTCAATCCAATCATTGCAGTGGCCAGAAGAAACTACTCCTGTTGTCTGGTGACAGGTGATCCCCAGGGTGGCCAATTCAGGAGCTTTGGGAAATGTACTGACATGTTACAGACTGTTAACAAGTAGTGAGCATCAGAGCCAGGGCTCAACCCACACCCTCCGCAGCAGCTAAGCTACTCAGAAGAGAGCTGGACACTTTTGAAAGACATAGCAACCTCCAAAATTCCCCACACTGCAGCCAGATGGGTCTTCCAGTTCTTCAAATAGTTGGGCTTGCTTCTGACTCAGGGCCTTTGGTTTAATACCTTTTTTCTTAGAAATGTTTTCGTTGAATTTTGGCTTGACTGGCATCTTCTCTGTCTCCAGATTTTCACTGAATGCTGTCTCAAGGAGGCCTTTCTGGAATGTCTCATTGATTCCCATTTATCCCATGCCTTTGCTTATTTCTTTCAATGGTCTAATTTTACCATAAATTATATTATTTATGTATGTCTCCTGTTTCATTTTCTGTCTCCTCCTGCAAAAGTTAAAGTCCAGGAAGGTCTTAAATTCCCAGCTGCCCCACAATGGTTGGAATCACGGTGGATGGTTGGTGTTTAGCAAATGCACAGGATGGAAATTGAATACTTTTTTACCTATTGCCACAAATTTAGTAGCATAAAACAATAAACATTTGTTATCTTATAGACTAGATGGTAGACATCCAGGCGTCCAGGCAGACTATGCATGACTTCTTGTTTAGGAACTCACAAGACTGCATGTCCATTCTGTTGCTTCTTTTTGTATACTTTGCATTTTAGTCACTTTTATTTATTCATTCATTCATTCATTCATTTGTTCATTTGTTCATTCATTCATTCACTCATTTATCTAGCTAGCTAGCTAGCTATTTATTCATTTATTTTAATGTAGTACCTTTTGTTCATCTTTGCTTCCACTTGCATGGTAAATGTTGTTTAATGTTTGATGATGCCTTTAGCGTCAATGTCAGAGAGAGTTTTGCCTGCATTTTCTTCCATTTACCTTGTGGATTCAGGTCTGATGCTGAGCTCTTTAATCCATTTTGATATGAGTCTTGTGCATGGGGTTAAATAGAGTTCTGAGTTTTTTTTCTTTTTTGCATGTAGCTGTCCAGTTTTCCCAGATCCACTTGTTGAAGAGTCTTTCCTTGCTCCACTTCATAATTCTTGCTCCTTTATCACAGATTAAGTAATCATATTTGAGGGTCTGTCCAGGATATTCAACTCTATTCCATTTGTGTGCAGGTCAGTATCTAGTCCAAGTACAATACCATGCTATTTTAATTACTACTGCTTTGTACTATAGTTTGAAGTTGGTAAGGTGTTGCCTCCCATCTTCCTTTTTCCAAAAATTGCTTTGGCTATTCATAGGGGGTTATTGTTCCATATGAATTTCAGGATTGTTTGATCTATTCCTTTGGAAAAAATTTCATGGGTATCCTTATAGGGACTGCATTGAATCGGTATAATGCTTTGGAGAGAATTGCCATTTAACAATGTTAATTCTCCCAATCCATGTGCAGGAGATGTGTCTCCATTTTCTCGTGTCCTCTTTTATTTCTTGAAGTAGTATTTTGCAGTTTTCTTTGTATGCATCCTTTACCTCCCTTAGAAGCTGATAAGATGATTCCAAGGTACTTGATTTTCTGATGCAGAATTGTGAACAGGATTGGTTTTTATATCACTTTCTTCTCTTTTATTATATATATATATATATATATATATATATATATATATATATATATATAGGTAAGTCATGGACTTTTGAGTACTGATTTTGTAAAATTCCTCTCTACTACACAAGTACATTGTTTCTAGGGGCTTGAACAGAGTCTTTAAGATTCTTTAGGTATAGTCTCCTATCATCTGTAAATAGTGGAGAGCTTGTATTCTTCCTTTCCTATTAGGATGCCCTTGATATTTTTTTCTTCCCTACCAGCTATGGCAAGTACTTCCAGTATTATATTGAATAGAAGTTGAGAGCCACCTTTCAAGTGATGTCTTTTTTGTCAAGGCTCATATCAGGAACTTTGAATGCAAACAGAGTCAACAATCAGGGCTGACATTGCAAGCATCTCTTACTCTCAACTACCTCATCTTCAAAATGAAAATTGCATTAAATAACATTCACTTTTATGGCAAGCACTTCTCTCTCTTTTTCTCTCTCCTTTTGGCATTATGATTTGTACTATAGGTACTAAAAGGCTATGTTTTCCCCTTTACTACTTTGTGTACTCTGTTCTTGTCCAGAGTGATCATTTCCAACTATCATTGTCATAGTTCATTCTCTATCCTAACTGCCCTTCTCCCTACCACCACCACCACTTATGGCAAGCTTCCTTGACCTGAGCAATGATACCTGACATTAAGAGCATGTACTATTCACCAGAAATCTGTTGGTGGACTAAAGAGCCTCTAGGACATTCATGATTGTTTTGGTTTTAGAGCAAGACAGAAGTCACTCAATCACATACACTCTCAAAATGTTCTGAGGGAATTCAGATATTTATGTGTCGGGAGCACCGCCGGGGTCCCCAACAGTGCCGGGAAGCGAATTCCCTTCTACCTCTGAAGCCAGCGAGGAATGGATGAAAACTCAGGAATCCGATGTAGTTTTAAAAGGGCTTTACTATTACAGGTTCCAATATACAATCCAAGAGCAGGGAAAACCTCCGGACTCTGGGTTCCCAGCTAGGTCCCAGCCAGGTGTAGGCCAAGATGGCTGCCACCACGTGTTGAGGCCCAACAGAGAATGGAGAGGACAGAGAAGCAAAACACCAAGGGAAGCCGAAATGGCAAAAGGGGGAAAAAAGAGAGCCCTTCCTTCTTCTTGTAGCTTATCTTATAGCCAGAAATCCGCCCAAACTCCCCAGCCCAGCCCATTCTAGGATGGGCTATCTAGAGATGAAAACAGGAAAATAGCTCTATAGAAATGTACAAGGACCCAGAGTTAATTCAAAGCCTCCCCAGCAGAGCTGGGAGGAGCTGCAAGCCAAATGTAACTTCCCCTGGCAGGAAGGGTCAAATGCCCTCAGGTAATTTCTCCCAGCACCTCACCCAATGTCTTTTTATATGCTAATGTCTTGAGCCAAGATCCACCTGGAAAAACCTCCATAGGGTAGAGAAAGGGGGCCCTTAGAGGAGTCCTGCAACATTTATGTATCTGGATCCAGTATTTTGATGCTGCTGGTGGGGGTGTGAGAGAGAGAGATAGGAGATGGGTAGAAATCTTAGAAATGGTCTGGAAGAGAGCCTGCCATCTCTCAAATGCCTTTGAGACAAGAAAAAAATTCTTTCTGAGGAGAACCTCAGTCCCACTATTCTTTAACATCTTTCATTCATTTTTAGTTGAGTTTGTTGAATAAATCAGGTTTTTTCCCAATTTTTTTTTATTTTTGTACAATAATCCCTCAGAGATACCACCAAGATATTTTTAGTCCCTTAACTTTTACCCTGTTTCCACAAGCCTTCCTTTTTCCGTTAAAAAATATCTGGAGCAAGTCTCAGAGACAAACAAAATATGACTCAGAGGCATCTTCTTTCTCTAGAATATTTATAAAGTTTCTTTTGGAAAATTCAGGTAAAGAACGGTGAGACTTTCCTTCATTGTTGTCTTAAATGTCTGCCCAACTGTACCTCAACTTGAGTCTTGGCCCATTTCAGAAGGTATCCATTTTGTATCCATTTTGTACAACTTCCCAGAAGTTTTGTGAACAGGCACATTTTCAAAGTAAAACAAAACAAAACCGAACAAAGGTTCAAAAAAAAAAAAAAACTATGCAGAACCACTGGGCAAAAAGACAAGAAACTATTTTCTCAATTGCCGATAGCTATAGTATCCATTTATCATATCTTGCACCAAAGTATTAATTCTTGAACTGAAGTGTATTTCCTTGTTTATTTGCTTATATAAACGCTTGCATAACTTTGCCTTGCATGTAATCCTTCTTTGCAATTTTTATAGTAACTGAAAGAAATTTCCAGAGTTATTTTGAAAGTCAAATGATTTCTCACATTTCTATGAAGAATATTGGAGAGGAGTTTGAGCAATTGCTTTTTAATGAAAGAATAAAGACAAAGAAAGATGAGTGGTAGATTAAGACCAGATAGTGAATCACTGTTTGTACTAGATTAGAACTTAGTTCATTCATTAAGTAAATATTAAGTAATATTCTCATTATTAATCTAGTTTTAATATGTTAGAACATGCATCTTTTCCTTTTTCTTTTTCTTTTTGCCTTTTACTTTAACCAGCACATTGTCTCACAAGTCTAGATGACAGAAATCAAAGGTCAACATATTAGGAAGTTGGTTCCTTCTAAGAGTTTGTACAGAAGTCTCTCTTCACTTACTGGCAATCTTTGGCATTCCTTGGCTTGTAGAAACATCACCTAGATTTCTGCCTTAATACTTCTATGGCATTTTACACACACATACACAAGTATATATATTTATATAGTTATTTATTTGCTCTCTATATATTACTTATTTTCTATATTTATCCTTCATTTTAATATGGACATCAGCCATCATGGATTAGTGTTTAGTCTAGTGACTTTATTTTAATTTTGTTACCTCTTTAAAGACCATACCTCCAAATATGACCACATTCTAATGTACCAGGATTAGACCTTCAAATACAATTTTTTGAGTAATGGATGGGGGGGGGAGGAGGTACAATTCAAACCAAACATCATGGAATATAATAGTGGAAACATTCATTATTAATTGGCTAATTTAAAAATATTTATTGACTACTAGTACACCAAAACACTACACTCAGGTGTCCTTTAAAGGTATAGTTTCATGTTTCAGTACTTTCTGATGTGCACCTTAGACTTACATAATCAGACACTAGCAGGAGAGAATCTTATACTATTCTAAATGCAAAAACAATGGGAAAAAGTTTTTAAGAGAAGTAGAAAAGTTAACAGAAGTCAAAAGAGGCACACAGGGATGGGTTTCATCCTTCAGCTGTAATAGAGCAGTTTCAAAGGTTTCTCAAAACAAGAACAACATTTTCCCCTGCCTTCACTTAAGCAATGACTCTTACACAAGACTTTCTGTGGAATTTCTCTTTATGTAAGTACAGATTCAGAAAATTCAGAAAACCTATTTCAGAAAATCTTTGGCTTTAAACGACTGGGTAATTTCAGAACATCAAGATTTATTACAACTGAAATTTATAATTTAAAGATAGTAGAATTCTCTCCTAGATTGAGAAAACTCTTTTCTCAATCTCTGGGAACAGGATAGGTGAGGATTATGAATATTCAGCACTATTTAGTCATTTACTATCTGTCAGGTAAACATGCAGTAGAAAGTATCTACTATAGATGAGACCCTTCTCTAAATAATTCTGGGATTTTAAATTAGGACAAAGAATAGTCTTTGCTATTAGAGTAATAAATGACACTTGTCAATTGTCACTTGTCTTCCCGTTGAACAACTCAATTTGCTTGAGCGGGCACCAGTAACATCTCCATACGTCCTATTGCAAGCAGGTGCAGCCCAAGGGCATCTGCTCACTCCAGGAACAAGAAGAGCCTCAGTAAATTATGATTTATTTAGGATTGTAGGATAAGAATCTAGTTAGCTAATTATCCAACCCATTTTCTTTCCTTCCTTGATATAGTATTTCTTTGTCTTCTCCTATTCAGTTAATGCGGCCAAACTACTTTCAGGTCTGTTTCATTACGATTCACATAAAAAAGCAAAAAGTATTCACATTTCCTCTTTTTCCTTCAGCTTTATAAAGATGAACAGTGCAAACTTGGAAGATATATCCTGAAAATAGCAGAGTCATACAGTGGCAAAAATCATGGGTTCCTGAATCATCATTTGGAAGAGAATACCTGCCAACAAGAGTAAACATTTTGGGATATTTCTTGAGTGAGAAATAAGCTTCTATTTTATTTAAGGCTTTATACTTTAGGGGCTTTTTTTGTTAGAGTGGAAGGAAGAATCCAAACTAATATTGACTAGAATTCATGCTTTTTGATTCTTACGATATGTCTGGTCTCTCCAAACTACTTGATAATGCCCCAGTTTTAACACTAACAGATATTTCAATCACATTTTCAGTGACTTAATAGAATTTACATATATATATAAATTGGTAGTAAGGACAGCTGAAAATAATATAGGTCACTATGAGATGGAAGATGACTCTATTGAACAAACTTTATACATAATTTCTAAAACAAGGCTATTGCCTGAGATATTGCTAGGCTATTTCTCAATTCTAAGGTTGGGTAGAATATGCTGCAGATCATAACAGCTATCTGAACACCTAGGGTCCAAGAGAGCTACAATTTAGAGAATTGTCAATAAGATAGGAATAGAAAACATAGAATCGCAATAGGAAACATAGACCACCATGGCTATAGCAACCTGAAATAGGCTCCAGGGAGAAAGACCTTGATAGCTTCCTCAGAAAGACAGTATATTAAAAAAGAGAGGCGAGTAAGTATAGAACAGTCCTGACATTATGATATCTTTTCCCTGAGAAAGCATGTATAGGCCAAAATAGTAAACTGCACACACACAAGAGAATTGAGCAGATAATATATTTTGCACAATGCCAAGTTGCAAAATACAGCAGTTTGTTCATATGTTGTAATATTCGGCAATAATAGTTAAGAATGTCCTGGGTAAGTTATTTGCCAACTGAAAAAACAGTATCCTATTTATTATAAATATTTTGAGGGGTGGAAATAATGGCTTTTGTCATTTTGTTTTATTTTTATAGGATCCTTGATTCTACTGGAAAGGAGCTTACACATTGGGTTTGTTCTGATTTAAAAGTGACCTTTGGATGAGTCTGCAGTTGTTCCTGGAATTTATACCACAGGGACTCCCTTTCTGTCCTCCTTAGTTAATTACTCAACTTATCAGACGTAAATGTGATGGGAAGGCAGACAAACACTTAAATTACTTTCAAAAGGAAGCTAATGTTGAAAATATTTGCGCTACATCCATCTTTAGGGTTTCTTTTGTCTAATTCCAGCATTCTTGCATAATTTAGCCTTCCTGATAAATTATTACTAAAAAGCATTTAAGCTTATTGTTATCTTCTCTGTGTTACTAGCAGTAGTCTAAAGTTCATATGTTACCTCTACTTTCTTTTTTTTATTTTTTTTAATTTTTTTTATTTTTAAAATTACAAAGATATACAATTAAAAAGTTCATATTTGGGTTTTGGTCAAACAGTGTTGCAGCACCCATCCCGCCACCAGTGCCCATCTCCCACCACCAACGTCCCGGTTCCCTCCCCCTCCCCCAGCCCTGCTCCATGGCAGGTTCTTGATTTCTTTCCATTTCTCTCTCTTTCTCTTTTCCTTCCCCTCCAGACCATGGATTATAGAACATACATTAAAGGGTTGTCATGTGTATCTTTTGCCTCTATTTAATGCTCAGTTCTAGGTTGGCATTAGTACCCTCAACAATTGTTAGCACACTGTTCCATTTCTGTCTTACCTAGCCTCTGAATCCCACACGTTTGTGATAATTTCCACCTTTGACAAGACCTCCTGATATATGTTTCACTTGACCTTGGATATTGGTATCATAATATGTACCTATATATTTATGTTATGCAGATAAATGCAGTCATTCTGTATCTGTCTCTCTCCTTCTGGCTAATTTCGCTCAACATAATCTTCTCCATGTCCATCCATTTGTAGGCAAATTTTATAACTTCATTTTTCCTAACCGCAGCATAGTATTCCATTGTGTAGATGTACCAAAGCTTTTTTATCCAGTCATCGATTTTGGGCACTCTGGTTGCTTCCAGATTCTGGCTATTGTGAATAATGCTGCTATGAACATAAAAGTAGGGATGGTGTTTCCGCTGCGTATTTTTGGCTTCCCAGAGTAGAGTCCCAGGAGTGGTATGGCTGGGTCAAATGGGAGTTCAATTTCTAGTCTTTGGAGGAAAGTCCATATTGTTTTCCAGAAAGGCTGTACCAGCCGGCATTCCCACCAACAATGGATGAGTGTCCCCTTTTCCCCACACCCACGCCAGCACTTGTTGTTCTTGTTCTTTTGAATATGTGCCAGTCTCTGTGGTGTAAAATGGTATCTCATTGTTGTTTTGATTTGCATCTCTCTGATGATTAGTGATGATGAGCATTTTTTCATATGTTTTTTGCCATTCGAATTTCTTCCTTGCTGAAGTTCATTATGTTACATGCAAATGGTACGCCCCTAAAACCCTACCGCCCAAGAAGGGTAAATGCCCTGTTCAGCTAATATACTGGTTTCTAAGCTCTAATATGACAAATGAGTATCCTTTTTTTTTTTTTTGTAGTTGTTTTGTTTTAGTTAGTTCATGTGGGTCACACCCAGTAGTGCTCAGGTCTTACTCCTGGCTCTGCATTCAGGAATCACTGCTGACCAGCTAGGGAATCATATAGAATGATAGGGGTGGAATCCAGGTCAGCTGCACGAAAGCAAGCACCCTACCAGCTGTGCTATACTTTCTTTTATCTGAACATTCAGAGAAAACGAATGAAAAGAAGGAACTGCTTCTAAAAGCTATGGGTATTTGTCCCCTTGATGACCTGAATGACAAATGTGGGTAGAGCAGCAATGGGAAAGTGATCTGCCTGCCAGAGTATCAGCAGATGTCTTCCTGGCTTCATCATCTGCATCACACTGAAAACACATGTAAGTTGTTTTCCACGGAGGCAGAGCTCTGCCTCAAACTTGGCACCAAATCAGTTCCATACTGGGTAATTATTGAGGAATTCCACCCCCCCAATACCGTTGTCATAATGCCACTTCCTTGCTAAAAAGTATTCCATGGTGTTGTACTATTGTCTACATTTTATTCCTCCCTAAAATTCATGTACTCTGAATCCTACCCTTCAAGGTGATGGGATTAGGAGATGGTTAGTGATTAGGTGATTTGAAGGTGAGGGCAAAAACCCATGAGCTGGATTAATGCCTTTATGAGAGAGTCCTGAGAAAACTCATTTGCCCCCATTTCCTGTGTGCAGACATAATAAGAAGGCACGAGCTATGAAACAGGAAGTGAGCTTGCAGCAGAATGTGCCAGTGCTGGCATCCTGATCAGGAGCCTCCCTGTCTGCAGAACCATGAGCAGTCAGTTTGTGTTGTTTGTAAGCCACTATAGCATTTGTGAAGCATGTAAAATAGATCTAGGCATATAGATAAAATAATGGTCCCAAAAAGAGATTATCAGACCTGGCCAGTTTGTTACCTTTCTTGGCATAAGGCTTTGTAGATTTGGTTACAACAGAGAACCTTGAGATGGAGGAATGATTATGACTATCCAGATCAACCAATATAACTAAATGAGTCTTTAAAAACAGAGATGCTCTCACTCTTTTCCAGCTGTGGAAAAGAATTGAGAGGAAGAGAGAGTCAGAGAAAGAGACAAAGACAGAGACACAGAGAGAGATGGAGAAAACATAGACGGACTCTTACTGGTTGACTCCCAACTCCAACTCTATCATGACTTCCTTCTGCCACATCTCTTCTCACACCATTTCTCTTACGCTTTTTCCATACTAATATTTCAGATCTTTAATCTGAACAAAGGCAGTTCTAACCCGTAATATTTTTTCTTCTATATTGTGCTCCTGAACCATTAAACTACTTTGCTGGGCACATAGCAGATTCTCAAACTAATTACTAAGATTTTTTTTTATTCTTTTTTTTGCTTTTTGGGTCACACCGGGCAATGCTCAGGGGTTACTCCTGGCTCTGCACTCAGGAATTACTCCTGGCAGTGCCCGGGGACCATATGGGATGCCGGGGATCAAACCCGGGCCGCCACAGGCCGACGCCGTGCAAGGCAAAAGCCCTACCCACTGGGCTATCGCTCCGGCCCGGATTTTTTTTTTTTTTTTATTCTTAAGCAGCAAAAAGTACTCCAAAGATTTTCGTTTCAATAAGTTGTAGCTATAGTATATACTGTAGAAGGGGTTAAAACAAACAGCTAAATAATTTTTATAATTTATTTAAAATGAAAATAATTCCATTTAACTCTAGCATAAATAACATACTTTCATATAGTTGTATTTTTTCAAAGCAACAAAATGTCTTGAGAAACATAGCACTGTCTTATAGTTTTGTGAATCTCTTTGATGTGTGACTTAATAGATGACAGATAGATTCTGAATAGATATTCCATCCATTGCTGTATATTATTTTGGTTGAAATATTTTTAAGACATTCTAATCTCAAACAGATTGCTGTGGTACAAAGGAAATTATGTCCTTAAAACTGCTCAAAGATTAATTGCCATGTGAAACAAAAACTTTATCAGGGAATCAGTTGGTTTTCTGTTGCATTAAACTCATTGATTTCCATTATGCTTTGAAGTATTTGCCCATACATGATGTACAATGCATGATTGGCCTTTTGCAAAATGTTGGTTTACTAAGTTATGCTAATCATATTTGCTGACAAATTATGCCAGCGATAATTATAAAACTAACATGTTGTTAAAATCACCACCAATCTCATCCAAAAGGCATTTATGTATTGAGAAGCTGTCAAGTTTCTATGGTGGACAAAATTTCAAAGGTTCTCATTTTGTGTTAGAACTTGAGTTTTATTGTTGTCGACAAATGTTGTCCATTGTTTTCCCTGATGTGACTGGCTCACTGCATTTATTTTTGAAGAAAAAAAATGTTGCTAAATAGACAAATCTGAAAACTCAAACTGACACAGTTTTCCATTCTTTATTACATGGTAAAAGCGACTAGTCAAGTTCACAACTTAAAGTGAAGATAGGGAAAAAATCAACATATAATATCTTTTTACTGAACTTCTTTTAGGGTTCATAGTTTGCCTACAAGTGGGTAACAGAGTTCCAAAGTGTCTTTCTAATTTTTTCTCTGATTATGACCATCCATGTGTCTGAACCAGTCAAGAAGTGGATGAGATTCCCACTGAGATCCCTCTTGGCACGGAGATCAGGAGCTTCAGGCCGAGTAAGGCAAAGTCAAGCTTTTTTTTTTTCTAGCCTCTCCTCCTTGGTGCTAAAAATTAGGAAATAAGAGATAACAGGACTTAGGAGAGAAAGCAAATGTTCTGTCTTATGACTAAAACTGAGGTAAGATGGACGTGAAAAAAGTTAGAGGAGAGTTGCAGTGAGAAACATTGAACTGAAGCTAACTGGGCTTCCCAGATGCGTTCCCCATCTCTTTCCATTCTGAGAGAGAGAGAAAGAGAGAGAGAGAGAGAGAGTAAAAAATTGCCTGCCATAGACACAGACTGGGGGGGGGGAATCAGGGGACATTGGTGGTGGGAAATGGGCACTGGTGGAAGGATGGGTGCTGGAACACTGTGTGACTGAGACCCAATCATGAATATCTTTGTAATTGTATATCTCACGGTGGTATAATAAAATTTTTTAATAAAAAGTAAATAAAAAATTAGTGTAATAAAAGAATACCTTGTCCTAAGCAGATTTACATAATCAGTAAACAGAACAGAAAATACAAAGAAATATTTATGATTCAAAAGAAATTAAAAATTTTAAATGACCCTGTAAGAAATGACAAGAGATTATGAAATTAATATGGCAAGTTGAAAGTGAAAGGAGATAACATAGAGAAAAACAGCAAAAAATAACAGTGGAAAATAGACTAAGTGCAATTTAAAATGGAGTTTAGATAATCAATGGTCTATGGAAAATTAATACGGAGGGAGATATCTTGAATTTTAGAAAAGATTATATGTATATAAAATATATAAGGTACATCATTTAGGAAAAAACATGGAAGAAAGAACAACTAACAATAAACAAGCCACAGACATATTTTCCAGAAATTCAGTTTTTAATTTACAAACAGAAAAAGATCATGCCCAAGGTCAAGTAAAAGAAAGATTTATCGTAATGAAACCTGGTGAAGTTATTTTATTTTTAGTATAAAGAAACATATACAGCAAGCAGAAAAAAAATAAGTTGTAACTTTAAAGGGGAAATTGAGTTTTCCTCAAAGTTGTCCAGATCAGCACTGTAAATCAAAATCTTATCCACAACAGCACCATAGAAAAATGGTACAATGTCAGGAATGCTGCTGGGGTCCCCGACAGTGTCAGGACGGAAGTTCTCTTCTACCTCCGAGGACGCCAGGGGAATGGATGAAAACTCACGAAGTTCGGCACAGTACCAAAAAAGGTTTTTAATAGTACAAAAGCTCTTCCACAGCAATCCAATGTAATGAAAGAACTCTAGCTCTGGTCAGAATTTAGACCATACAAAAGAACCTAAGTCTCCCACCAAAGAAAAAGGATTTCACCCGAGAGGAGTCCTACCCAAAAGAAGGAGCAAATAGGCCAACGGGCCTCAAGTCAGTCTCCTTATATACACCAAAGTAATCCAGGGAGGACCGTGTGGGCAAAGAACCCTAAACAGATTGTAGAAGGGCAGTGCCACACCCTGTTACAGGTATAAACAAAAGTTACCCCAAGGACTAATCCCTTCTACTGAGATTATCTGTTATGTAAAACACTGGAGAGAAAGAGAGGGAGAATTGATATAAAGTATCACTGTATCACTGTCTTCCCGTTCATCATCGATTTGCTCGAGCGGGCCCCAGTAACATCTCCATATGTCCTGTCTCATGCTAGTAGAGCCCAAGGGCATCTGCTTGCTCCAGGAACATAGAGAGCCTCAATCCATTCCGGAATGAGGTCTATAATTGTTACTGGTATTTGGCATATCAAATACAACACGGGTAGCTTGCCAGGCTCTGCCGTGCAGGTAGCATACTCTTGTAAGCATCTCTAAGTCCAGCATTTATTGATGAACCGCAAGGCCACTTGTGGCAGCGCGAGCCGGGTTGTGATAGGCTGGTCTGCTGGGTGGAGTTCTGAGGAGAGAGCAGTCCGGATGTGGAAAATGGAGGCCCCTCATGGAGTGGGGGGTCATCTGGCTTGTTGCGAGGCTCTGCTGGGGTGGTGGGCCAAGGCTAGAACCCACCATCCCTCCCAGGCGCCTCTTGAGCGGCTGGTCACAGGGAGAGCCAGTAGCAGCTCTGCCCCATGTCTGCAAGATGTAAGTAATACATCTTAATTTCATGAGCTTCATGTAATCTAGATGGTACCCACAAGGTCCTTCTTATTTTTATCTGCAGCCGGGTGATTCTGAGTATCTTGTTCTTCGTATACTGAAAGGGTCAGAGCCGCCTGCTTGAGAGCAAACTAGTATGATCCTTCCTATAATCTTCCTATAGTCTCAACCTAGCCAGGGTGGTAGTCTCCTGATAAATTCTAACTGTTCCACGCTATGTGCAGTGGGTATAAACAGGAGCTGTGCCCAATCTAGAAAACAGAAGTCTTACTAGATGTATAATTCGGAAGTTAATTTAGAGTCAAGGTGACTTCTGTAACTGCCACACCCTGTGGCAGTGTTTACATAGAAGAGAGATCTCATTAGAATGAACTCTTGGCTTAAGTAGATTAAGCTGTGAGTGGGCAAAGCTCCCAAACTAGCTAAACATTTCATCCAACAGTACAGTCTTTAAGAAAATGAAGAAAAGGATGACTAAAGTATTTTATGTCTAGATAAGTTTTTTCAAATATACAGATGACAGGCAATCTGAAGATATAAAAACCCACCACTGCATCATTCTGTAATTTGTTCTTGGGAAAAAAACTGTTGAAAATGAAATTAAGCCAACTAAGATGAAATTTAAATGTTGGGAATAAAGAAACTGTTGTTTAAAAAACAACAAAAATTGTGATCCAAAGTAAGCAGGTTTAAATTTAGAATTAAGACTAAATAATTATGAGAATATAGTTACAGGAAAAAAAATAATTTGCAAATATTTAAAGTGTAAAATAAATTCTAAACTAGAGAGGGGTATATTGGAGTAAGATTGAAGTGTACTGATTTTTTTACACCCAGGGCTCTGCCCCGTGGGCCCTGGATGGTTGAAGGTCTGACATCGAAAAAGATTGGGTCCCTGGGATGAACCCAGAGCCAGGGCAGAGCCTGGCAAGCTACCCGTGATGTATTTGATATGCCAAAACAGTGACAATAATGTACCTCATTCCCAAAGAATGGAGACATTACTGGCGCCTAATCGAGCAAATTGATGAACAAACGGGAACACAAGTGACAAGTGACAAGTTATAATAAGAGCACCATAGGTGAAGGCTGCATCTCTTTCACATACTCCCATCTTCCTTTTTGCTTATTGTGGGCACCACCAGCAACTCTATTGTCCAGGAGTGTCTTTGGAGGAGGAGAAAAGGCAGTATCACATCTCCAAATGGAGAGTGGAAACAGCTGAACTTCACAAGGAAAATGACCTCTTTGGGTAGAGAAAGCAATTCCATGGTAGTATAAATTTAGTATTTCCTATTTTCATCAAAAGAAAATAGACTATGAAATTATTTCCCTTTTCCTTGTATTAGTAGATGATATAAGACCTCTCAGTAAAATGCTTGAAAAATGTTTCCTTCTGATTTTGTTTATGGTTTTACAAAGACTAACCATATTCACTAGGCTAACTTTACCATCAGTGGTCATTTTTTCCTATTTAGAAGTGTTATAATTGGATACATGAGTGTGATTCATATGACCACACTTATACGACAGCAAAAGCAGAAAATAGTGCATGAATACATGTGGTATAACTTGGCAACAGAAATGCATAAATATAAAATTACAATAGAAGATCAAATTTCCAATGAGTAAACAGTTCTGCATAAAATGTACAAAGCCAAGAATGTTTATCCTTACCATATAGATAACTCAGAGGAAGCTCAAATAGATGATGGGTTAATGTGTATGATCATACTTTATTTCATAAATGTAATAGAACTTAGAGGGTAGAGGCATAAAATAAACTAGATCCTAACCCAGGCAACTGCTTCTATTTTTAATGTGTGTCTTTGAACAAGTACACCCTAAAAATCTACAAAAGCAAGCATTTTTTCATTGATAAAATAATTGCAATAGCTATTTATTATTTTATCTCTGTGATTGTGAGATAATAGCAATAGGAACTACATCCACGTGGATGTGGAAACTGTTGGAATAGTATATGTGAAGAAATTGGTACAGTGTATATAATAGGATATGTATGTTCTTAATAACAGGAAGTTGGATATGATCATTAAAGAGAAAAAGCAACATGAAATTCTTATATGTAGAAACTTAGATCTAGAAAGCAATCTGGAAATCATTTTTACCAGTTAGAGAAGACAAGCACTTGCCTTTAACTTACTACTGTGGAAATTGTCAACCAGGGGGCTTTAACTAAAGTACAGCAGATAGGGTGCTGGCATTTGGCTGACCCGGGCCCAATCTCCTTCATCCCATAAGGTCCACAAGCACCACCTGAGCTAATCTGTGGGTACAGAGGCAGAAGTAACTCCTGAGCATTGCTGGGTGTTGGGCTCTGTCCCCTCCCCACAAAGAAACTGTCAACCAGTTGAAAAGTCATAACTTTTAACCCTAGATCCTTAAATAAGGTATTTGTGGCCTTGCGCAAACCACTTACTTTCTATCAGGATTAGTTTCTTTGCTTGTTTAAACAAAAGATCATGTCATGTCATTACCCATGACATGATGCTAAAAGCCAAGAAAAATACAGATGTATGAACTCTGAAAATATGGTGCTCTATTTCATGCTTTATATCTGTATCATGGTATCTTTCTCTAAGGGGAGGACACCAATATAGAAAAAAAATATGCTATCATTGCTTCACTTTATTTTTTATTGAATCACTATAAAATTCATAGTTACAAAGTTGTTAATGATTGAGTTTCAGTCTTACAATGTTCCAACACCTATCCCTTCAGCGGTTTATATTTCCCACCACCAATGTCCCTCCTGCCACCCCCTCCCCCGCCCGGTAGTTTTGTTCCCGACTCCTTTTTAGCATTATGGTTTGCAATAAAGGTACTGAAAATAGATATATGTCTATTCATCTACTTTCAGTACTCAGTTCTTGTTCAGAGTGATTATTTCCAACTATCATTGTCATAGTGGTCTGTTTTCTATCCTGCCTCCCCCCTACACACACACACACACACACACACACACACACACACACACACACCCTTACTGTGAGCTTCTGATGGGGCCAACTCCTCTTAGTTATTGTTTATATTTCCCTTGGGTATTAGTCTCACACTGTTTGTTTGTTTTATCCCACAAAGAAGTACAATCATTCTTTATCTGTCCCTCTCTCTCTAACTCATTTTTTCCCCATTGCTATGCTTTATCTTCTAGATTTTAGTCATGCTTAATTCCAAGTGAGAAGAGATAGACCAAAAAAATCTTAAAGAAAAATGACTAGGGATGATAGATTATATAAGGAAAAATAAAACAGGATAAGAAAGTAAAGTTACAGAAGTTGGCATAAACTCTTGCTTTTTTGTAAGGAGCCAGGAAGCACTTTGTGATAAGGTGAACTTTGGGCAAAGAACTGAATGAATAAAACATGGTCTGTAGATAGTCAAAAGAGTGTTCCTGGGGAAAGTCTAAGCATTAAAAAAAATCCTGACACAGGAGTGCGGTGGCAGATTTGAGTGTTGATATGGAATGCTGATATGGAAAGAGAGAGAGAAACTCAGGTACAGAATGAACATGAGGTCCAAGAGAATTTAAGAGAAGCATGGTAAATGAAAACTCATGGTGGTATTGAATTTGGTGAGCATGGGAAGACCCTGTAATTTCATTCTTAGTGAAAGTGAAAATCTAGGAGGATTGTGATCAGATGCATGATTTCTTTGAATATGTAGGAAATTCCCAGCTCACAAGCAGGGTGCATGGAAGGAACCACTTGTACCAACAGTTCTCAACCTTTCATGGCACCTATCTGCCCACTGGCACTTGTACTCACTGCAGGATACCAGTGGTCTTAACACCTTATACATCTGCAGACCAGCACCAGTTCATGAGTGAATGGTTGAAAAACCTCTGGCCTCCAGTTTTATTGTACTAGTCAAGGGGAGAGATGATGAGGCTTATATGAAGATGACAGCACCCAATACTGGATGTAGGTAGCTAATCTGGAGCTAAGAGACTTTCTGGTATTTTGGAAGTCAGGCAAGAAAAACTGGACAAGTGTAGAAACTGCTTACTGAAGTGGGAGGATGTGGAAAGAATAAGTTTGGGGAAAAAATGAGGGTTCAGCTTTAACATATTAAATTTGGGGGTAGCAGAAGGAATTGTTGAGTATGCAATTTGATTTAAGTATAAAATTCAGAGAAAGATTACAGCTGGAGTTAGAATTTTGAAGGCTGTTGGTGGGGGTGGGGGGATGGGGAGACTCTTATTGGTTTCTGAGTCAGACAACAGTTCTTAGGGGCCATTTCCAGGTCAGTGCTTGGGGATCATTCCACCAGTGCTTGAAGAAACGTGGTACTAGGGTAAAATGGACTGTTAAAGAATGGCCACGGAGATATAAGACATGAATGAAGAGGCAAAGAGAAATAGGACTTCAATAAATGACAGATGATCAAAAGAGTCAGTGTTGCTAATAGGTCAAAAGAGCCCTCAGAATTGAGCACAGATTTGATTTTTCCATTATATTTAATTAGTTTAGTAGGAATCACTGTCTCACTTTGATAAAGAAATAAATCACAGCTATAAAAAGATTATGTAATTTGACCAATTTAAGTCTTTTTAGGAGACTGATGATATTGAAATGATGTGGAGGGGATACTTGGCAATGAATTCTGGGAAGGAAAAAAAAAGAAGTGATATGAAAAGAGTTTTCCTGCCCTGCACCAACTGTAGGCTCAAAACTTAAGATAGCCCAGGACAGATTTAAGAACTCCTGAGATTCAGATTTAAGACTAACCCAACTCACACTCAAAGACCCTCTCAGCAGACAGTTTAGCAAAGTTGTTCACAGACTGTTAGCCATGGGTTTTTATACATGGAGAGACTAAGGCCAAGACAGCTTGGAAAGATCAACTTTCCAGAACAATGCCCTGGGCACTCCTTTCTAGACCATTTCATTTAACCATCACAGGGTTCATAAGTTTTCTTTCCTTTACATCATAGAATTTCACTCTGGGGTTGCCCTTACTCTTCTTCCCTTCTTTAGACTGTAAGTTTATTTTGGGACTGCTGTTTCACCTCTATTTGTACTTCATTCCTTCATCCTTCCCTACCTCTTTCCTTCCCTCCCTCTTTCTCCCCCTCCCCTTCATTCCTTCCTTCTTTCAACTTTATGGCTTTCTTTTCCTTCTTTCTATCCTTTTTCCCCTTCTTTTCTCTTTCTTTTCTCCTTTCTTCCCTCCCTTCTCCTCTCTTCTTTCATCCTTTCATTCTATCTCTCGTAAACCCTGTTCTCTCTTAGAATTAGTACCTTCTCTCAATAAAATTAATCAACATCACCTTTGCCTTCTCTAGAAATTCTTTTCCATAGCTAACAAAGTCCACACATTTGACAGTTAGAACAATCTTTTTTTTTCCTGAAAAAAGTACAAGAAACCTCAGCCTAAGAACCAGAGCCTCCTTACAATTTGGGTAGCAGGGACACTTCCAATACAACACACATCAAGTGGGCCTGAGGGCAGCATACTGGTCATTTCACACTGGTTGGCAGCATTTTAGAGCTCATACATGTAGGAGCTCATGCAAACTTTGTAAATTCTGACTTCCCTGGATATTCAACCTACCAATATCAGTATGGTTGAAACATGATTTTCCCAACTCCAAAACCATATTTTTTTTCTCTCTTGTGCTCACAATTGTACCATGCCCTGCATAACTTACCTAGCGAAGGAGAAAATTCAGGGACTGAAATCTCTGCTCTCTGCTCACCAAAATCTACCTTAGTACAGAGAGGAGTCTGTCCTAGGAACGAGCATCTCCTACATAGGGCCAGGAGACTTGGGTGGTGTAGAATGTAATAAAAAGTGAAACGAAAGAAAACATAAAACAATAAAGTAAATCTGAGTGTTGACAATAATCACCAATGGATCTTAAACATACAGATGCAAGGACACCACACAAGACCTGTTAAGTCAGAAGCTCCAATAATTATTACTTGAGTCCTCTACTCCTTCCAACATCAAACGTTTTTTGTGATATTACCATACTAGACATAGTATCAAGATAGTTGATTGACTTTGAGTGAGATATTCTAACCATGCAACAGCACAGGGATGAGTCTGGAATGATTCTCATTTTATTCTGGATATACTCTTACTTACACTGTCTTCCCTTCCTCCCTCCCAAATATATTTGAGGTCTTAAATCCATAGTCTGCGTATACTACCCTTATTGCAATCATCAAACAAACCTATTTTGTTGGCTATTTCACATGTTCCATGCCAACCCTCTCTTTCGTTCCAAGAAAAAGCAATAATTTAGCTCTATTTGAGGTGGGTGAGTTAGATTCTGTGCGAGAAGGGGAAACAGAAAATAAATTCTGTAGAAGCATTAATTCTCTGCAGAAGGCTAACTTCAGTGTGAGTAAAAGAGTATAAAACCTTACACTCTGTCCAGATGAACTTCCAAAAGAATTGCTCCCATTCTTTTTTGTCCCTATATTATGACAAAATATCTCCTTTTGTCATCAGAAGTTCAGAATTGCCAAGACTAAAGAAGATTGTGGAATGGCTGAAGGTAAATGCAACAAAGAAACAAACCTGAATGCCCAGACACTCTCGTTTTCAAAGTCACCAAAAAAATGTTGGGGAATTAGGTTTTCCACTGTTATGTGATCTAGTGCCTCACCCTACTTTCAACTCTTTGTTGATAAGGAACTTGATAAAGGAGCAAAATATATTAAGTGCAGCAAAGAAAGCCTTTCAACAAGTGGTGCTGAGAAAATGGGCAACTTACATATAAGAAAATGAAATTAGATCTCTTTCTAACACCATGCACAAAAGTCAAATCAAAATGGATTAAATATCTCAACATCAGACTCGAATCTATAATGTACATCAAAGAAAACATAGGCAAACTCTATGACATTGAAGCTAAAGGCATCTCAAAGATGAAACACCACTGGCAAAACAAATGGAAGCAGAGATAAACATGGGATTTTTTGGGCAAGAAACTGAAAAGCTTCTGCACCTTAAAAGAAAAGGTGACCAAGATACAAAGACAACCCACAGAATAGGGAAAATATTTACCCATATCCATCTGATAAGAGATTAATATCAAAGATATACAAGGGTCTGGTAGAACTTTTCAAGAAAAATATTCAACCCCATTAAGAAATGGGGAGAAAAAATGAAGAGAAATTTCCTCAAAGAAGAAATTCTAAAGGCCAAAAGACATGAAAAGTGTTCTTTATTATTACTCATCAGGGAGATGCAAAACTAACAACAATGAGATATCATCTCATTCCACAGAGACTGGTTCACATCCAAAAGAGCAAGAACAACCAGTGTTGGTGTGGATGCAGGGAGAAAGGGACTCTCATTCATTGTTGGTGGGAGTATTGACAGGTCCAGCCCTTTTGGAAAACAGTATGGACATTCCTCCAAAAACTAGATATTGAGCTCCCATTTGACCCAGCAATACCACTCCTGGGAATATACTCTGGAGACCCAAAACACACAGTAGACACACCATCATCTTCACTTCCATGTTCATTGCAGCACTATTCACAATAGCCAGGATCTGGAAACAACCTGAGCACTGAGAACAGAAGACTGGAAAACAAAACTATGGCACATCTATACAATGGAATATTATGCAGCTTTCAGAAAAAATGAAGTCATGATTTTGCCTACAAATGCATAGGCATGGAGATTACCATGCTTAGTGAAATAAATTGGAAGGAAAATAACAGACATAGAATGACTACGTTGATTTTTAGGCTATAAACATATACCAGTGTTCTACTAATTGTTGGAAATAGTAATGCCAGACTAGAACTGAGCATTGAATGTAGGCAAAGGGATTTACATGATAATCCCAAATTTTTTGTATGTATGGCATGCCACAATGTGTAAGAGAAGGGATGGAGAGAGAGAGAAAGAAAAGAGGAAGAGTGCCTGCTATAGAGGCAAGCTGGGGGTTGAGGGAGGAGTCTGGGGACATTGGTGGTGGGAAATGTGCACTAGTGGAAGGATGGATGCTGCAACACTGTATGACTTAAACCCAATCATGAACAGATCTGTAAATGTCTCACAGTGTTATTATAAAAATTAATGAATCATCCATTCTGCAGGACGAATATGTTGTTCCCAATGTTCTCCCTTCTGAAATCCGACATGCCATTTTGTCAGTAAAGAAGGGAAAAGCACCAGGCCCAAACAAAGTCAAACCCGAACACCTGAAGAATCTGCCTTCAGTATTCATTAATACACTGGCTCGGCTCTTCACACGCTACCTGTCTGAATGCAAGGTGCCCTTCCAATGGAAAACCAGCAGGACAGTTCTACTGTTCAAGAAGGGAGACATTCACGACATTGGTAACTATTGACCCATCTCTCTGTTGTCTGTAATCTATAAGCTGTTCACTTGAGTCATCCTGAACAGTATTGGCAGAACATTAGATGAAGGACAACCATGTGAGCAAGCTGGCTTCCGAAAAGGATTCAGCACAATTGACCATATCCACATGGTATCCAAGCTCATTGAAGTTTGTAGGGAATTCAAGATGCCACTCTGTCTCACGTTCATTGATTTAAAGAAAGCCTTTGATTCTGTGGAGACTGAAGCAGTCATCGAAGCCCTAGCCAAACAGGGCGTTCAAACCCAAATTTATCAAGATCCTTCGTGAGCTCTATTACGGATTCACCACCAGAATCTCACCATTCTACAAAGAAGTGACCATCGATGTCAAAGAGGGGTTTGGCAGGGGTGATACCATTTTACCAAAACTCTTCAGCATCACCCTCGATAACATCATGCGACAATTAGAATGGGAAGGAATGGGAGTGAAGATAGACGGTCAGCAACTACACCACCTCCACTTTGCTGATGACATCATTCTAATAATACCAAACATTAGCCAAGCGGCACAAATGCTGGCTAACTTTGACCAAGAATGTGGAAAGATAGCTCTACAGTTGAATCTCAACAAAATTATATTTATGAGAAATGAACTAGTTCCTGAGGCCCCATTCTCTCTCAATGGAACAAACATCTCTGAATGCAGCAGTTATGTGTACCTGGGTCGAGAAGTCAACATGATGAATGACCTAAAACCTGAGCTGCGCAGGAGGAAGAGAGCGGCATGGAATGCCTCCAAAAAGCATTGAAGAAATAGTGAAAAAAAAAAAAACAAAGAACCTCTGGCTCTGGGCACATCTCTTCAACTCCGCCTTCTCGTTCTCCCTGCATTAACATAAGCCTCAGAGACCTGAGCCCTATGAAAGCAGGATGAGAATGCTATTCGGGTCTCCCAAATTGCAATTGAAAGAGCTATGCTTGGAATATCACACCTCACTCAAGTGAGAAAAAGGAATCCAAAGTTCCAACCTCTGTCGCTGTTCCAGAGTCAGGGACACTGTCTCATTTGCCAACACATCGAAAATCAGATAGGCTAGACATGTATTGCGATTTGGAGATGACCGCTGGACTAGAGCTGTTACCGACTGGATCCCACGGGATGTAAAAAGATCACGTGGCCGCCCACCTACAAGATGTTCAGACTTCTTTATCAGGACCCTGAAAAGAATGGTTTGAGGCTCTTCGTATTCCTGAAGCAAGCAAATGCCCTTGGGCTATACTGGCACGTGATAGGGTCAAATGGAAATGTTACTGGCGCCCGCTCGAGCAAACCGATGGATGTCAAGTGATCAAGTGATCAATGAATCATGTAGTGTTTGTTCTAGTTGGGGTATAATCTTCTGTTTACCATGTCATAATCACCTAAGACACTTAAAAAATTACCACTGATCCTTGATTCTACTACGGTAATTTTGATATAGTGGCATGGATGGGATCCTTGAATCATAAAAAATTTTCTGGTGCTTAGCCAGAATAAGGGGAGTGCAGTCAGTCTCAGGAGTGTAGATACTTCCAGCTAACTTTTTTCTAGGGAAAAATTATCATAAGCTGAAAGTAAAATGAGTAGGGCTACAGAGTGAGAAGTGTGAAGGGGAGAAAGAGCAGGGTGGGGGGGGGGAATGACCAGATTTGACCCATTCTTCCCCTCAGTCTCTTCTTGAAGTTTGACTGAAGACTTTCACATTCTATGGCAGTTTCCATCTGGGATGCATCAAATGAGACTGCAAGGAGGAAGTAGATGACTTTGTAGGACAGTGAAAGGATATGGAACCTTTGACTTCTTGAACTTGTGGCTTGCTTCTAAGTCAGGTTGCCAGGCACCACAAGTTATTAGCATGAGTTGAATTTCCAGTGACCATGGTGAGCTCAGACCTGGATTCTCTCCAGTTCCTGGGAGACTAGCATCTCACCAAGCTCTAAGGGCCTTGTAAGGTCCAATTGAAAGGACAATTCAAAAGGGAACAGTATTGGACTGACTGCTCCTGATTTGGAAGAGAAGAATCCCTGAAAGCAGCTAAGATTGAAGACCTCTCAACCCAGGGCTCTGCTTTGCCTATCACTTTCCATATATTATGCAGCTGCTTTTTCAATTAAGTTCCATAAAAGCCAGGGGGAATTAAACATGGACAATAATTTAAATAAATCTTGTTCTTAGTATCCCAGAGAAAATTCCATTTTCTTTTCATTTAGACAAATTGTTGGGTCCTTTCAGCTCCTTCCAGAGTGGCCAAATGCAGGCTGTTTGCACCACCTTCTTCTGTGAGGATACCTGAGGCCTGATGCCTATCTGCCCTAAGAGTAGGATCCTGATCCAGGGCATTAGAGTGGTCAGGAACACTTATCAAGTAAGGTAAACAAGAGGAAACTGCCTTTTAGGGTGTCACCCCAGCATCATCCCAGCTTATAATTACAATCAATGGCCGAAGTGCCATTTTCTGGGCAGCCTTAGCAGTTGGAATTCTCTCCCAGTGCTGTCTGGAGCTGATTAAGAATAACAGCACATCTGGCTGTATATTTTCCATGTTGCTATGGTGAAACAGTTTTGGCTTTCCTGCATATGATTGATGGGATCTACCTTGTCCACTTGGAAGGTGTGAGTCAGTCCTAAAGGTACTATATTCTCCCCAAAGCACAAAGTCTGCCCTCACTGATATTTACATTGCGCCTAATGTTCTCTCTAATTTAGTATTCTCTTTCAAAAATTCAGTAACTCCTTAAAGATTTAGCACATTAAGCTTATTGAAGGCAGATTCCACTGTAATTTAATATGATTTCATTGACTTATACTCAGCCTATTGTATAGGACTGAAATATTGAGTGTGTGTATGTGACTAAGGTCTGAAGAAGGAAGTAAGATTGTCTTTCATGTCAGTGAGTTCAAAGTGTGGAAGTGTAGAAAACCAGAGATATCATTAGTAATCTGGTGGTGGGAGGTGAGGTGGGATTAAGGGGGAAAGCTGCAGAGAGGAGAAAGAGTGAACCTTACAACAGTATTTACTAAATGTTTATACAGATACCTTGAAATGATTTGGGGAGACTTTGAAAACAAAATTCTAGGACTCCATAAAAAATTGCTGTGGTTTAGTAATTCTGGAATGGAATCAACCAAGTGTAAGAACCACTTCCCTTCATCTACCTCAGAATTAAATTCAGTGTCACTGTATCACTGTATCACTGTCTTCCCGTTTGTCATCGATTTACTCGAGTGGGCACCAGTAACTTCTCCATATATCCTGTCTCATGTTAGTAGAGCCCAATGGCATCTACTTGCTCCAGGAACACAAAGAACCTCAAACCATTCCATCAGGTCATGGGAATGAAGTCTATAATTATTACTGGTATTTGGCATATCAAATACGACACGGGTAGCTTGCCAGGCTCTGCCGTGCGGGTGGCATACTCTTGTAGTCACCTCTAAATCTAGCTTATATTGATGAACCATGTGAGCCGGGCTATGATAGGCTCGTCTGCTGGGTGGAGTTCTGACGAGAGGGAATAATAATCCCCAGGAGTAGCTAAAGCACCATCAAAATAACTTTTTCATAAAAAAACACTCAGTTGGAGGTAAATTATGGTCTACTTTATCAGTCTTCTAAACTGAGACTGTAATGGCCAAAGAAAGCAGAATCAAGTGAGAAAGATCTGTCAAGTGTAAGGAAGTAGAGATAGTCCTATGAGCAGGCCTGTACCTGAAACAAGAACAGGATTTCTTAAAGTTGCTTAGCTTCTAATGTCTTGAGACTCTGGCTTTAATAACTCCTGTAGTTGTTTTACACTTGGAATTCTGTCAGCCTCTGAAAATACACAAACAAGTATCCAAAGAAAGACAAATTTCAATCTGGTGCCTTCCAGTAAGAAATGCTTGTGAAAGCCTCAAATGAATGATGGGGGCTCCTTGTGCCTTGTTAGTGGTAGGGTGTGGCTGGTATCCTGGAAAGTGGACCAGTCAACAACAGGAAAAAAAACCAACTCCAGCATCTCGTTGAGACAATACAACTCTGTTTAATACCTTGGAAGAACAGGAATGAAAGAAGTGTCAAGGAAACAAAGAGTTAAGGGACACCTCTTGTTTGTCCCCAAGTACTTTGAGATAATATTTTACTGAACTGAATCTGCTCAATTTCTGAAGGGATTCAATTCTAAAACCATTTCAACATGTAACTTGTATCAAACTATAATTGATCCAATATTTGAACCAGTTTGGATTTTATTTAACGAGTTCCTTGTCCAGATCCAAATGACTCTGGAATCATTTCCAGACTTGAATTGATTCAAACTGTGACTATTTATGAATGATGACGGGTTGGGTGGTTGTTTCATGGAGCCCTGTGGAGCTATGTGGGAGGGCTGGGACAGGAGCAGCAATGGGATCCTTCAGTGGCTGAAGGGTTCTGTAACTGGACAATCCAGTGCCCTCACAACAGAGAAAATATAGATTTTGTTGTCTTCTCAGTGGAGCATCTCCCTGCTCTGGTTACTCAGTAAAATATCCTCACTTTCCGAGAGGAGTGTGAGAATGGGTTGTTTCCAGAGTTTTCCTTACTTAAAAATAACTGTAAGGGAGAAAGCAAATCCAGGCCTGGAGTTATATTTGCCTTACAAAGAGTCACCAAAAACACAGCTTTACATTCATATGAACTTAGTAAAAAGTAGGAGATTTCAGACTGGTTATAATCAGAACTGTTCAAAGAAATCAACTTTGGAAGAGATAAGTGATTATGTGAAATTCTGTTATTACTAGCAACTTATAAATATATCAGGTATTTCAATATACTTTTTGTCTGCAAATTAATGTTCAAGTTTCTGTATTCATGATGAAGATTGAACCAGATTATGACTGCATAAAGCATTTTAAATACAGAAAAAATATGTTCTGCCTTTAGATCCCACAAGCAATTAAAACTGAGTTGTGTCAACTACTTAAAAGAAAACCTAAAGGGTAATCTGTATTGCTTTATGTTATTATGCCACAACAACTGAAAAATATATTGGGTAGAGTTCTCATCTAAATATGACATAGATGGGTCTGGAGTGATAGCACAACAGGTAGGGGCGTTTGCCTTGTATGCAGCCAACCCGGGTTTGATCCCGGCATCCCATTTGGTCCTCCGAGCACCGCCATGAGTAATTCCTGAGTGAAGAGCCAGGAGTAACCCCTGCACATCGCCTGTTGTGACCCAAAAAGAAAAAAAAAGATAAATATGATGAAGACATGCTCTCCAAAATTGAGGGCAAGTAGCTGATATCTTTCCTTCTTTCCTTGAAAAATGTTAATCCAAATTTCAGATCCCTCTCAAGAAGATCATCTTCTTATACCTGACTGTATAAGGCATGAAGCGAAAAAAAATACGTGTGGTAGCACCTGGGGCTGTTAAATTCTTTTTCATCACTGGAGTCCTAAGAGAGAACTGACATTTACTTAGTCTAGAAAAACCACAGTGAATAAAATGCATGGGTTTTTCAAAAGTCACTTTCTGCCCACCACCAGAAAAAAAAATAAAAAAAATTTATTTGCAGGAAGTATAAAAATTGGGTTCTTACTAATAGCATGAGTTGTAACAAACTGTAGTTGTGTGAGAACTCTGGCAAATTCACGTAGAGAAGATGCTTGTCTCATCTGTTTTTTTCTATCACGCTGAAGTTATCTTGTAAAGAGTGAGGCAACTTTTCCATTTTTTCCATTCCTCAGTATGAACATCTGGAAAATATGGATTATTTATTCCCTCAAGTTAATGTGTCTGAATATATAGGGATTTTTTTTTAAAAAAAGGAAGGGAGAAACTTGCTCATTTATAAACAGCAAGGGGAATCTACTATAAACCAAATCCTACTTTACACTTCATTTACTTAGCTCAGTTTGGACTACATACAATTTTAAGATACATAGGTTGTGATTTGTTCCATAGGTTTTCTTCCAGGTTTTCTGGTATGATCACTGACTGAAATAAAAATAAATCCTGAGAGAAACAGAACTGGGGTCTTCAATTCTCCTTTAAAAGTATTTTTTGCAATAACTTTCTGGAATATGTTCAGATATTTAATCACACATACAGTTGATGAGAGTTAATGCCAGGTGATGGCTTTTAAAACAAAAGCAGTAAAGTTTCCTTCAGAAGGAAGTAGTAAGGTTTTCAAAATTGAGACATTCATGAGCTAATATATGCGTCAAAGCTAATGCAAGCACCTTTCTATTTCTATAGCCATCTTTTCCTCCCGATTTTGGAGTGGAGATTAAAATATCGCTGATACAGCTATTTTATTATTAAATCCCATAAATGAAGAAACTGGGATAAATGCCTATCAGAGAAACAGATAAATAATTCTTGAGAATTCTGAATCTCACTAGGAAGATTCTACAGCCCTCTATTCATTAAGGTCTTGATTACATAGGCAAATTAAATATTATAGACTGTGTTTACTTGATGCTTTTGATAGCTATTGAAAAACAAAACAATGAGTCAATTAAAAAAGACCTCAGAATGATACATTAATTTAACTAAATAAAAATATATATTTACATATATAATATAATGATCATTCCCTGCATGCAGAGCCTCATAGTGACCATGTCATATTTGATATGCCAAAAAACAATAACAGTTATACACCTCATTCCCATGACCTGAAGGCTTGGTTTGAGGCTCTACATGTTCCTGGAGCAAGCAGATGCCCTTGGGCTACACTGGCATGTGACAGGACATATGGAGATGTTACTGGTGCCCACTCCAGCAAATTGATGAACAACAGGAAGACAGTGATACAGTGATAGATATATATATTATATATATATATATATATATATATACACATATATAGGCTAGACATAAGACCTAAGAGAAAATTGGGGTAATAAAAAAGAATAAATAAAACAGTCTCAGTTTACACACTAAAGTAATAAGAACAAAAACTCTTTTGTGTGTGGCTTTCAGACCATACCTTGCAATGTTCAGAGTTTACTTCTTGTTTACTACTCAGCAATCATTTCTGGAAGTGCTCAGGGGACCGTATCCATATGAGAGGTTGAACTGGGGTCAGCTGCATACAAGGTAAACACCTTAATTGCTGTATTACTTCTGCAGCCCAAGAACAAAAAACATTTTCTGAAATCTTGAATTTAAAATTTTTTTTCTTTGGTGGGTCTCCCCAGCAGCTTTTAGAGGCCTGGGACCACACCCAGAAATGCTCAACGTTGTTATTTTTGGTGGTTGGTCCAGCAATACTGTGTGGCTCAGACTAGGTGAAACTAGGGGCCACACCTGGTGGTGCTCAGAGTCATCAACACTCTATCTAGTCAAATCCAAGGTTCAGTTTTTTTTTTTGTTTTGCTTTTTTGGGTCACACCCCACGGCGCAGCGAGGGTTACTCCTGGCTCTGCTCTCAGGAATCACTCCTGGCGGTGCTCAGGAGACCATATGGGATGCCGGGGATCGAACCCGGGCTGGCTTAGGCCGGCCGCGTGCAAGGCAGACGCCCTACCTGCTGGAGAGCACTGCAATCCTGAGTTGAAGCTCCAGGGACCAAACTCAGAGTCTTGGTTATATAGGCATGTGTTCCAGTGCTCTGAGCTATCTCCTTGACCCATCAGAGATTTTAAAATCATTTTAATTTATGCAAGAATATTAAGGTGATTAGCAAGGAGATCATTAAACTGAGATGACTTCTGTTCTTAAAAACATATATAAAAATTCCTAAACCAGAGTTAATTCCTAGAAATGTCTCAGTCTAAGAAATTTGAAATTTAAAAACAACCAATCATAGCCAGCTAGATTTTCCGCAATAAAGGAATCTCTTAAGCCATAACCAAATAATTTATTTGTTGTGCTTCTATGTTTGCTCTGTAAAAACCATTCTCTTAACTCCTGCCAGGGGAGAGCTCCTAGCTAATTTTGGTTAGACACTGACAAGTAATAATTCAACTTCAAAATCCATTAAGCCAGTTGGAAAAACTTGGTGAATAAAAAAAAAGTATGAAGGTTAAAGATTCAGAATCTTTAGCCTGACAGAAGTCTGAATCCAAGACAAGATAGTTCCTTAAAGTAGGCTAAAAGATAAGAACTGAAAGTACCTGATTCCAAATAAAAATATTAAAATTTATGTTGAGCGAAATTAGCCAGAAGGAGAGAGACAGACACAGAATGACTGCATTTATCTGCATAACATAAATATATATGTACATATTATGATACCAATATCCAAGGTCAAGTGAAACATATATCAGGAGGTCTGGTCAAAGGTGGAAATTATCACAAACGTGTGGGAGTCAGCGGCTAGGTAAGACAGAAAATGGAACAATGTGCTAACAATTGTCGAGGGTACTAATGCCAACCTAGAACTGAGCATTAAATACAGGCAAAAAGATACACATGACAACCCTTTAATGTATGTTCTGTAATCCATAGTCTGGAGGGAAAGGAAAAGAGAAAGAGAGAGAAAGGAAAGAAATAAAGTACCTGCCTTGGAGGAGGGCTGGGGGGGGGGGAGGGAACCGGGGACATGGTGGTGGGAGATGGGCACTGGTGGCGGGATGGGTGCTGGAACACTGTATGACCAAAACCCAAATATGAACTTTTTAATTGTATATCTTTGTAATTGTAAAAATAAAAAAAAATTTAAAAAAATATTAAAAGTTATGGCTAAAGACCCATGAAAAATTGTGGAGACAATTGCATGGCTAGAAATGTAGTAAGTATTGCCTCAATATATAAGCAAAAAAATATGGACAACTGATATTAATCACTTCAATTCTTTTTTTTTTAATTTTTTTGGGTCATACCCGCAATGCTCAGGGGTTAGTCCTGGCTCTGCACTCAGGAATTACTCCTGGCACTGATCGGGGGACCATATGAGAAGCCAGGGATTGAACCCAGGTTGGTCGCACACAAAGTAAACGCTCTCCCTGCTGTGCTATTGCTCCCACCCAATCACTAAAATTCTAAGAAAAATTTCAATTTCATCTTGCCTTCTGTGACAGCAGTCATTTTCAGAGCTCAGGTAACTCAATGTCTGCAGCTTATCTCAAGTAAATTAACTCCAAAAAATTCATTTCTTGCCTGAATTTGGGAACAAGAGGGTATTTTACTGGCCATATGTATTTTAATTAATTCATTTACTTTTTTTAGTCATTCAAACACATATATTCAAGATGTTGATAAAAATGGGGTGAGGGAGAAAGTTTCTCAGAAAATATTTTTCTACTTAAAAGCACGAACAGTGGCAAATAATTCAAATCAATATTTTTTAGAACTCTGAAAATTACTCAAAAGCTTACATCAATCTAGGGGTCATTTATGTTCAAGAAAAATAACTAGGGGGTTAGAGGCAAGATAGCGACTCTGTGACCACAAGTAAAGGAGCAGGCAGAACTGAAATAGCCCCCAGAGTCCTGAAAAGCAGACAAAAACAGAAACTTTCTGAGTGAGTAAATGTGAATACCCTGTGAAGAAAAATAAACCCTGATAAGATAATTTTGTGATGATTTAAGTTGCTATTTCCACCTCTGGCCCTATCCCTTACTCTCTGGATATTTCTCTGTTATAACTGTGTGGTAGTCTTAACTATACCACAATAATGGTGAGAAAATGCAGCCAAACAGTCACTGGAGGAGAGAGGATCAGACTGGAATACAATAAGGTTAACCCTCTGAGAAAAATGTTATTATTTTACCTGTCTGGTGTTTGCACAGAAGACCCCACTTTAAGTTTATCCTTATTGAAACTCATGCAGACATTGGCCAATAAAACCAAACTCTCTAAGGGATATTTTTTAAAAAACAATTTCAAATAGTTTGTGGCTAATTGAAACAGTAGATAGTATATGGGGTTCACAATAGGCTATTTGCAAATCATTTGCCTGAAAAAGGTCTAGTGTGCATATTACATAGAGTTCTTAAAACTCTATGATAAGAATGCAGTCACATTTTCTTTTCTTTATACTAATGGAAATAAATTTAAAATAGAAAATTGTTTGAATATATGTCTTGTCAAAGAAGAGACATAAATGACTACCAAAAACACATGAAAAATGTTCAACATTATTATTCATTAGATAAGTGCAAATCAAATCAAAAGCACAGTGAAACCTGTTTACATGTAGGGTAACTTTAGTCAATAAAATTACCAACTATTGCTGAAATGGATTTTGAAAAATTGGAACCTTCATACATTTCACGTAAGATTGTAAAATTATAAAGCATCTTCAGAAAATAATTTGGCATCTCAAAAATATTAAATATGGATCACAAAAATTTTTACTAAATTTATTAAAATTACAAAAAATTAACAAGACCTATTTATAGAAAACTTTTACATAAATATTCATAAAAATTTTTATAATGGTCAAAAAGTAGAATCAACCCTAATGTCAACCAACAGATGACTCAACAAACAAAATATGAAAAAAAATCCATGCCAAGGGTTGTTATTCACCCATAAAATTAATGATGTACTGAATCATGCAAGAACAAAGAAAAACATTGAGTGTTTTACAAGTGAAAGAAGCCAGAATAAAGACCATATATTTTATTTTTTCCACTGATCTGAAGTATCCATAATGGGCAAACCCATAAAAATACTAAACAGATTGGTGATTTCAGTGGATTAAAGTAGCATAAAATGGAAGTAATGGAAATTGGATATGGGATTTCTTTGCAAAGTGATAAAGATATGATAGAGTACATAGTTTTAATGGTTGCATCATTGTAAGAAAACTAAAAAGCATTGATCTGCACACTTTAAGAGTGTCAACTTGGCATTAGTGACTTTAATCTTTTATTTTTTATTTTTTGCTTTTTGTGTCACACCTGGCTATGCTCAGGGACTACTCCTGGCTTGTGCTCAAGAATTACTCCTGGCAGTGCTCGAGAGACCAAATGGGATGCTGAGGATTAAACCCGGGCAGACCAGGAGCAAGGCTAACACCCTAACCACTGTGCTATTGCTCCAACCCAACTTTAATCTTTTTTTTAATCTAACAACTATTATTTACTCTGTTGGGCACTGAAGTTAGTGAGGACAGTAAAGTATGCCACCCTGTGCTCTTGTAAGGATTCTATAAGGAAGAAAGACATATAAATAATTCACTACAATAGCAAGCACTGCAGTAGTAGAGGAAGTATGTGATGTTACTACGACACTAGCACAAATGAGGTAAGATTTTTTTTAACATTTTATTATACCACCGTGAGATATACAATTACAATGCTGTTCACGCTTGGGGGTTTCGGTCACACAGTGTTCCAGCACCCCCTCCACCAGTGCACCCCAGCCACCACCCATGTCCCCAATTCCCTCCCTCCCACATCCTGCCTAAATGGCAGGTTCTTTATCTCCTCTCCTCTCCCTCTCTCTCTCCTCCTTCTCCCACACATTGTACACTTCTAAGTGCACTACACTTAGAAGCCATCATTTGCATTTTTTGTCTGTATTTAATGCTCAGTTCTATGTTAGCATCAGAACTTTAGACATTTATTCACACATGTTCCCTTCTCTATCTAAACCAACCTCTGACTCCCACACGCTTGTGGTAATTTCCACTTTTGGTAAGATCACCTAGTATATTTATGTCATGCAAATAAATGCAGTCATTCTATGTCTCTCTCTTTCCTTCTGACTAATTTCACTCAACATGATTCTTTCCATATCCATCCATTTATAGCAAAATTTCATAACTTCATATTTTCTGACAGCTGCATAGTATTCCATTGTGTAGATATACCACAGTTTCTTTATCCAGTCATCAGTTCTAAATGAGGTAAGATTTACAAGCTATTCACCAGAGAGGCAAAAGGAAGAAGGTCATTTAAAGGCATGGGAAAATTATCAAAGGTCAAGCAAGAAACATGACCGTGCAAGCCCTAATGAAAATTTGGTACATAACACACTGACTTAAGATTCCTAATTTTCTCTGAGAGTTAGATCCAACAGTGAATTTTTTCATTAACCCAGCAGTGAATAATTTCATTATGTCTTCCCAACTTCCTTATATCGTTGAATAAAATTCAGATGGCAATGACTTTTTATACCTAGCCAAAATTGTCTAAGTATATCTAAATGGTATTTAGATACCATTTAGAAATTTATGGCCAAAAACACTTCTGATCATCCGTCTGATTCTGGATGATCACATACACCAAAAAAAAAAAGGTTAACAGTTCAGAAGTTGTTATCACTCCATAGTATGAAGTCATATTTTTGTGAAATCAGTGCCTTGCATCTTTCTAAATATAGACCCCAGGAGAGTAAATATAGACCCAGAGGGTCTATATTTGAGGGTCCATTGGGTCTATAAATATAGAACCTTTCTAAATATAGACCCTTGAGAGAGTAACCTCAAGTTATTGTATACTTCATATGTTTGTATGCTATTTTAAATCAAAATAAGGAATGTGTTAACATGAAAGAGATGAAGCAAAGAAATATCTCAACTACTTTTCACATGATAAGTTTAATTTGTTCATCTGTTCATCAACATTTATTTTGTGCCAAGTACTGGACTAATTGTATACCAGATTATAAGAACTAGATAAGAGATAAAGATGAAATGAGTGAATAGCATGTGTTTCCTTCCTTACATGTAGAAGGGAGAAACTATAGGTATCTGAAAGAAAGATACTTTTCTTTCTACATTTTCTTCCTTTCTATTTTTTTCTTCATCCGTCCCTCCTTTCCTTCTTTCCTTTATTTTACTTCCTTCCTTTCTTTTTTCCTTCCTTCCTTCCTTCCTTCCTTCCTTCCTTCCTTCCTTCCTTCCTTCCTTCCTTCCTTCCTTCCTTCCTTCCTTCCTTCCTTCCTTCCTTCCTTTCTTTCTTTCTTCCTTTCTTTCTTTTTTTCTTTCTTCCTTTCTTTCTTTCTTCCTTCCTCCCTCCTCCCTCCCTCCCCCTCCTTTCCTCCCTCCCTCCTCCCTCCCTCCCTCCCTTCCTTCCTTCCTTCCTTCCTCCCTTTCTTCCTTCCTCCCTTTCTTCCTTCTTTCCTTCCTTCCTCCCTCCCTCCCTCCCTCCCCCACCCTCCTTCCTTCCTTCCCTCCCTCCCTTCCTCCCTGCCTTCTTTCTTTCTTTTTCTTTCTTTCTTTCTTTCTTTCTTTCTTTCTTTCTTTCTTTCTTTCTTTCTTTCTTTCTTTCTTTCTTTCTTTCTTTCTTTCTTTCTTTCTTTCTTTCTTTTTCTTTCTTTCTTTCTTTCTTTCTTTCTTTCTTTCTTTCTTTCTTCTTTCTTTCTTTCAATTTCTTTTCCTTCCTTCCCTCCTTTTCTTCTTTCTTTTCCTCCCTTCCCTCTCTTCCTTCCTTCCTCCCTTCCTTCAATTTCTTTCTTGAAATAGGGTGGTGGTAGACTGCATTAAATGAATAATATTACATATTTTCTCTTTGGGTCACTCCTAGAAATGCTCAGGGGTTACTCCTGGCTCTGCACTCAGGAATTACTTCTGGCAGTGCTCGGGGGACTACATGGGATGATGGGAATTGAACCAGGGTCAGCCGCATGCAAGGCAAAGGCCCTACCCGCTGGACTGTCACTCCAGTTCCTAATTTTTTTATTAAACCCATTTCTCAATGCTTTAAAGAGGAGAGGTTGAAAGTGGAAATCTATTTGTAGTTATAGAATAATAATAGGAAAAACTTACATTGCCTTCAGGCAGATGTAAAATTGCATACTTCTCATGTCCATCTCAATTACAACAAAAGCAAAGAGTTTATTTGGACTTTTGAAAACCTGATTCGGACCTGATTGCTGTTTAAATGTACTACTGACTTATAGATGGCCACAATGTGTTGTGACACAATGTGTTATGACAAAATGTGTTGCCTAACAATACATTTCTCAGTACATAGCCTCATTGTTAAGTGGTGCATAACTATATAAAATCTGTGTAACATATCATATGGCAATAACTTGTAAGGATAAGAAAGCACTAAGGCAGATAGGACATGAGGAGTTAAGATTTCAAGTCGTCGGTAAAAGCATTAAGAATCCTGAATTTCTACAGATTTTACTTCTAGTATTTTTCCAATCAAATCATGGGTCAGAAGTCTTAAAGAAAGCGATGAAATATTGCTGTGGCAATCTCATTGGGGTGGAAGGCAAACAACCCACAGGGACCACATTCTTGGGGAAGAGAAAACCAAGGAAAAGTGAGTCTGACTGTCTGCATGCAGCTTTTGTTTTGATATATTTTATGCTTCCTAAGTTATATCCATGTGAGGTAAGAGACCAAAAATCAAAGCAGAAAGCAGTTGCCAAATAGACTGAAATGCTAAACAGAGTTTCTGGTTTTCTATGGTGCTAAGGGTATAAACATTGAAGTTCATGACCCCTCAAATAGAAAGGCCAGGTAAATATTCCTGATTTTCAACTAAGATTGCTAACATGGCTATATTTTGAAAATAAGAGCAGCCCAAAATAGAACAACCTTTAGTAGGCCAAAATAATAATTCCCATGCATTATCTGCCTGCCAAAAGAAATTGAATACTATGGAAGATGATGGCATAATTCATAACCTTGATAATGTTTCAAATATTATATCTAATATTCAATTAAACTTGTTAGACATCAGAAAATAAAACAAATGTACTGGAGAGATACTACAGCAGGTAGTGTTTGCTTTACACATGAATGGTTCAGGTTCGATCCCTGGCATCCCATATGGTTCCCAAAGCCTGCCAGGAGAATTCCTGGGTGAAGAGCCAGGAGCAACCCCTGAGCATCGCTGGGTGTGGCCCCAAAACCAATCCAAACAAATCAAAACAAACCTAGTAATGAACATAATAGAAACAAACCAACAAGCCAACAGGTAACTTAGATATTGGAGTTATAAAATATGAACCTGGGGCCGGAGGCGATAGCCCAGCGGGTAGGGCATTTGCCTTGCACGCGGCCGGCTCATGCCGGCCAGGGTTCGATCCCGGCATCCCATATGGTCCCCCGAGCACCGCCAGGAGTAATTCCTGAGTGCAGAGCCAGGAGTAACCCCTGAGCATTGCCGGTGTGACTCAAAAAAAAAGCAAAAAAAAAAATGAACCTAAAATATTGTAATTGATTTGACAAAACAAAAGAGGGAGAAGTTTACTAAACTGGAATATCACTTGTATCACTTGTCTTCCTGTTATTCATCAATTTGCTCGAGTAGGCACCAGTAGCATCTCCATACATCCTGTCACATGCTAGTGTAGCCCAAGGGCAACTGCTCACTCCAGAAACATGAAGAGCTTCATTCCATCAGGTCATGGGAATGAAGTCTATAATTGTTACTGGTTTTTGGCATATCAGATACAACACGGGTAGCTTGCCAGGTTCTGCAATGCGGGTGGGATATTCTTGTAGTAGCCTCTCATCTCGTTCATTTATTGATTAACCACAATGGGCAAAGATCGGCTTTTCTCTTGGGTGGAGCTCTGATGAGCTGTGGAGTCCAGATATTGAAAATGGTGGCCCTCATGGTGTGGGGGTTCCTCTGGCTTCTTTCAAGGCTCTGCTGGGATAGCAGGCCAGGGCTAGAACCCGCCTTCTCTCCTGGACACCTCATGATCAGCTGGGCACAGGGAGAGCCAGTAGCAGCTCTACCCTGTGTCTCTGAATCTCTGGATCAGGCATCCAGAGAAGGAGGGAGAAGCTCACTAAACTGGAATATATGTGAAGAAATAAAAGGAATGTTTTATTTTTTGAAAAACAAAATTTTTAAATTGAATCACCATGAGATATACAAAATTCTTCATGATTGGGTTATGGAATGTTCAATACCCATCAAGAGGGACATTTTAGAATAGTTCTTAAAGAGTTTAATAATAAAGCAAAAAAGGGATTAGTATTAGGGGTAGTTCATTAAAAGTGTTCAGAATAAGTTCAGAATATTAGGGGTAGTTCAGTAAAGAGTTCAGAAAGAGTCCTTATTCTGAACTCTTTTACTGAACTACCCATACTCATACTAAAATGTAAAGAGTATATTTTAAAAGATTATATGATAAACCAGGTGAAGATTAGACAAATACATAATTGGGGGTGAGAAGCAATGTTACTGCCTGGAAATTATTATCTTAAACTGTCTGGATATGTCAGAGAAAAGAATCAGGATCCAAAAACCTCAAGCAGGGTAACTTCAAAGAAAACCACACCTATGTACATCACAATCAAACTTCTAAAAACCAAAGAAAAAATTTAAAGAAGAACAGAAAAAGCACACATTGCTTTCAAAGAAGCGGCAAGTTAGTGACTTCTCAATAGGAACACCACAACCATGCAACAATGGGGAATACAACTATAAAATAATGAAAGATAATAAAGCAACTTGGGAATTCCATACCCAATAAACATATCGTTTAAAAATGAGACAATGAAAGGCAAATATCAGTCACATGATATCATTAGAATTCATCACCATCACACCTATATTGAGAATTTTGTACAGAAGTTAGAATTCTAGGTAGGAGTCTAATAATGCCAAAGGAAAAATAGCAAAAAAAAAAAGCTACAGCAGAAAATGTAAATAAGCATTAATTCTTTAAAACATTATGAATATCTATGGCCTTAAAGTGTATGTAAAATTTAAATATATATTAAAAGCACATAGATTATGACTAAAAGTGGTATAGTTGGTCCTTTATGTTATGTAAAATATGCCAAGCAGAAAAACAAATACATATGATCTTGTTTGACTCAAATAAATTATTGTTTGCCAAAGGCAAAATATAGAATGTGTCAGAAATTGGAGGGAAATGGTCAAACGTACAAACCTCCATTTAAAAGAACAGTCAATAAAGAACCTGCCATGGAGGAGGGCTGGGGGAGGGGGAGGGAACCAGAGACGTTGGTGGTGGGAGATGGGCACTGGTGGCGGGATGGGTGCTGGAACACTGTATGACCAAAACCCAAATATGAACTTTTTAATTGTATATCTTTGTAATTGTAAAAATAAAAATAAATAAAAGAACAGTCAATTCTGAGGATATAGTACTTATCATAGTAACTATAGTTCATAACACTGTATTGTCTGTTTGAAAATTGCTGAGTGAATCTTAAAAGTTCTTATCGAAGGAAAAAAATTACAGGCAAGAGATAGCACAGTGAGTACAGAAATTTTCTTGCACATGGCCAACCCTGGTTTGATTCTTAGCAGCACATATGGTCCCTTGAGCACACCCAGAGTGATCCCTAAGCAAGGAGCCGGTGGTAAACCCTGAGTGCAATCAAGTGTACCCCCAAACCTCCCCACCCTTCCAAAATTATGTAACTAAGTAAGATGACAGAATTTGGCTAAATTTATTTAAATAAACTTACTGTGGTAATCATTCCACACTATACGCATATACCAAATCATAATCTTATATGTTTTAAGCTCATACACTGTTGCATGTAGATTATATCAAAATGAAATTAGAAAATATATTTTAATAAGTGTTCTAAATTATTCTCATGTCTAGAAAATATTGTGAAATAATTCTAGAAATTAAGAAAATATTTTGCTGAGCTGAGGCTATAGTATAGCAGGTAGGGCACACAGCAGACCCTGGTTCAATCCCTGGCTTCCCTAGAGTAATTCCTGAGTTCAGATTCATGAGAAACCCCTGAGCATCAGAGGTGACCCAGAAAAAAACAAAAAAAAAGTTATAAAAAGGAAAAGATTTTGTTTGAAAAGATTTAAAAGATGCAATGCTTTTGACCATTTCATTAGCTACTATTACATATAATTCCTTCATTAGTCTGCATTAATAGGACTAAATGGGACTTTTTTACTTTATTTTAAACTTTATTTTATAATTATTACTGGTATTTGGCATATTAAATACAACATGGGTAGCTTGTCAAACTCTGCTGTGCGGGTGGCATACTCTTGTAGTCACCTCTGATCTCCAGCATTTATTTATGAACCATGTGGCCGCACGTGGTCGCAAGTGGCCTCATGAGCTGGGCTGTGACAGGCTCTTCTGCTGGGTGGAGTTCTGACAAGAGGGAAGTCCGGATGTGGATAATGGCAGCCCTCATGGAGTGGTGGGGGTTGTCTGGCACTTGTGAGGCTCTGCTGGGGTGGCAGGCCAGGGCTAGAACCCGCCGTCCCTCCCAGGTGCCTCGTGAGTGGCTGGGCACAGGGAGAGCCAGTAGCAGCTCTGTCCCATGTCTGTGAATCTCAAACCATTTTTTGGAATGGTTTGAGGCTCTTCTATGTTCCTGGAGCAAGCAGATGCCCTTGGGCTCTACTATCATGAGACAGGACATATGGAGATGTTACTGGTGCCCACTTGAAAAAAAAAATCAATGATGAATGGGATGACAGTGATACAGTGATAGACAGTGATGCTTTATTTTATTTTATTTTACTTTCACTGTATCACTGCCTTCCTTTTCATCATCGATTTTCTCAAGCGGGCACCAGTAACATCTCTATATGTCCTGTCACATGCTAGTAGAGCCCCAAGGGCATCTACTTGCTCCAGGAACATGAAGAGCCTCAAAGCATTACATTAGGTGATGGAAATGAGGTCTATAATTGTTACTGGTATTTGGCATATCAAATACGACACAGGAGGCTGGCAAGGCTCTTCCATGCTTTATTTTACTTTATTTTATTTTAAATTTTGCAATACCACAGTGAGATAGACAGTTACAAAGAAGTATGATTGGGTTTCAATCATACAGTTTTCCAGCACCCATCCCTCCACCAGTGGACATTTCCCACCACCAATGTTCTGAAAAAATATTCTTTCTTTCTTTCTTTTCTTTCTTTCTTTCTTTCTTTCTTTCTTTCTTTTCTTTCTTTCTTTCTTTCTTTCTTTCTTTCTTTCTTTCTTTCTTTCTTTCTTTCTTTCTTTCTTTCTTTCTTTCTTTCTTTCTTTCTTTCTTTCTTTCTTTCTTTCTTTCTTTCTTTCTTCCTTCCTTCCTTCCTTCCTTCCTTCCTTCCTTCCTTCCTTCCTTCCTTCCTTCCTTCCTTCCTTCCTTCCTTCCTTCCTTCCTTTCTTTCCTTCCTTCCTTTCCTTCCTTCCTTCCTTCCTTCCTTCCTTCCTTCCTTTCTTCCTTCCTTCCTTCCTTCCTTCCTTTCTTTCTTTTTTTTTTTCCCTTGTATACATTCAATTCTCAGTTCCAGTCTGGCATTACCATTTCCAACAATTGTTAGCACACTGTTCTCTTCTCTTACTTATCTTACTTATCTTCCTCACTCCCACTCAGTTGGGGTAGATTCCAGCCACTGACAAGTACTGCTGGCCCATGTTTTGCCTGGCTTTGGATATTAGTATCATGCTTTTATTTATATCTAAATGGTACTCTTTAATTGTCTATCCAAAAGAAAGAATTCATAACAAACTTGATATAGAACTAATGAAATAATTATTAGTGAAATAGTGATATAATAATTTAATAATCCTATATAGAAACTAATATAATTCAATAGAGAAGTAAATAAACCTATGATCAAAAATAAAGCTTACTTTAGCAATCTATCAAATGAAAAAGTTTGAAATCATAAAGCACTTTTTCTGGTCTCAAAGTTAATGAATTATACATAAGTAAATTCTTCCTAAAATAACTAGAAAACGCTGTTACTAAAGACTTTTAGCAATAAGTAAACTAGACCTTTTTTTCAAGAACTGAGAACATGTGCAAGCTTTCACTGTTACCATCTTTTGTTTGTTTTTAATTTATTTTTTACTTTTTGTTTCACACCTGGTGATTCTCAGGGGTTACTCCTGGCTTTGCACTCAGGATTTACTCCTTGTGGTGCTCAGGGGACCATATGGGATGCCGGGAATCAAAGCCAGGTTGGCTGTTTACAAGGCAAATGCCCTCCCTTCTAGATTACCACTCCGGCCCCAGTATCTTTTCACTTGAGACTTTTTATTAGCCTGTATGCTGCAGTGCATATATTTCTCAAGGATTAATTAAATGTTTATCTGCCCTGCATAAAGAGAAGTGTCCTGACTTTCTCAGTAACTCTTCCCAATTTTAGAATGTCTGGTCAGAGAAGTTCTGTATTCACAACATTTTAGCATATGTTTGTACCTATATGCAAAGAAACAGAGGTTAGCTGGTCATTGGAAACAATAAGCTCAGATATTTTCTGCCAACCCCTGACTTTCTGAAGAATCCAACAGAATAAACAAATTGAGGGATCTGGGGTGATAAATAGGACATCTGTGAACAAATTCATGAATGAACACATTCAAGGTCATGTACCAAGAAGCCTCTGTTCTTGGCTTATGCCTCATCACAATAGTGAATAACAAGGCATAATTAAGATGCAATGCTCTTGAATGAAAAGTCAATGAGTCAAACCAAATTTGATTGTATTTTTGACTGATGCAACAGTTGTGGCTATCTATAGCCTTAGTTAATCACAGTGTGTTCCACCCATTCCTTTCTGGGATTTTTTCAGTAGCCTGATAAACTGATGAAAAATGTACACCCTTACTCTACTAAATTACTCTGCAGATGTTTTAGGAATTGATAGGAATTAATTCTTCACAAAGTACAGATCCACCACCCCTTTTTTTTTGACTGGTCCTGCCTACAATTTTCTGTTCTTCACTTCTTTGATTATTTACACTTTCAATCTCACCTGTTCCCTGTGCCCCCCAAAAAGAATTCATCTGGGATTTGTAATGATTTGACACTGCAAGCAAGACACTTTCTTAAATCATCAAATCCAAGCGGAAAATGTTTATAATTATATGTAGGTAGAAATGATGAACAAAGAAAGCATTTGACTAGTAATACTGTCTATACTTAATGAAGAAGTAAGCAAATCTGAAGAATTCAAGGATAGAATTTACTTAAGAAATCAGAGAGATCAGGTTACTGAAATTGTAAAGAACTGCTTGATTACAACTTTGTTCAGGAGTGGTATTGCCAAACCCATTGCAGAAGGAAGAGCTACAAATCTTCAGGTTGAACAGCAGAGCCTGAGTGGAAAAGCCACAAAAAAGTGCAGACTGCTTTCATCCACAAGAAAAGACTTTGGAGAAAACCCAATCTTACCTTGGAACAGAGCATAACCATTCCCATTCCATATGCCATTGATTCTGAACATCTAGTGTGCACCCATGAGTTGTTTAGAAATACAAAGAGCTAGGAGTGCTGTAGAGCCCAGAAGCATCAACTGCCTCTGACATCTGCCTTGTAATGAAGTTCAAGCTCTTGCCATGTGCAGTGGCTGGCTCTTTGGGTCACTTGTGGAGTTGGCTGACCGGGCCATCCGAGGAGTTCTGTGCCCTCTTTGATTCTTTTGTAGATTTGCTTTCTAGTCCTAACGGACTTTCCAGTGACAGAATTGTGGGCAAAATAACAGGTGGAGTGCCATTTTTCTCTTTCTGAAAAGATGAAACCACTTCAGTCCCAACAGTATCATTGAAGAAATAGCAGCATTATCTCAGATTACTTCATGCTGCTTCTAAGGGTCCAGTTGGAAAAGGTGGAAATAACACGAACTGCTTTATATAATGTCTGGATGCCTGTGCAGCTCACTTTAAGCCTGCCCTTGCAGTCTAAAGATGGGGCTCCATTATGCAGACAATAATTGCTCATAGAACCTGGGAAAATAAATGCGAACAATTTCCAGGATACTAATATCCAATTATTATTTTTGTTTTCTCCTTGCCTTGTCATTTGTTTCTTCTTTCAGTCAAATTATAACCCCTAAATGTATTATTGCAAGCCACAATATGTAAGAGAAGGGAGAGAGAGAGAGAGAGAGAGAGAATGAGAGAGAAGAGAAAGAGCGCCTGCTATAGAGGCAGGCTGGGGGTGGGGAGGGAATCTGGGGATATTGGTGTTAGGAAATATGCAATGGTGGAGGGATGAGTGCTGAATCATTGTATGACTGAAACCAAATTAAGAAATTTTATAATTGTATTTCTTACAGTGGTATAATAATGTTTTTTTAAAATCTAGGCATTGACTTCTTTTCACAGAAAACACACACACACAAACACACACACACACACACATCTGCTCCCTGCTATACCCACTTTCTGGCAGAGAAGAGAATTTGAGACAGAGACATGTAGTTGAAGAAAAAAATATGACCACAGCCAACTCCCATTTCTTGACCTAAATAAAGGACTAGAGAGTGGACAAATTAGAAGTTTGATCTCTTTGCTTTTAGTCACTCACCTTGTGCACAATTTATGTCTAAATCAGTTATCAAGATCTCGGCCACAAACTTGAAACTTTCTTTCCTTTTTTCATTCACTGGTTCCCTTTTCTCAGCTCTTGTGTTCTATATCTTATCATCTCCCCTCCCTGTGTGTGTGCTGTATTGTAAGGATCCAGACCTTTAATACCTAGGACTGAGGTACAATGCAAAGACAATTTGTTAGGAACTAGACAAGTATGACAGTGGAAATGCTGCCTTAAGGCCAGCATAGTGACTAGCTTTCAGAACAGGTGTGTGAGCTTGGATTCCATTTCTTTGGTTCACCCCTAATTTGTGTGTGACTAGGCCCCCAATGAGGATTGCTTCTCATTCTCCAAAAGCACAGAAATCATCTTCTCCATCTCTTATGGAATTACTAGTTTATTAAGTGCCTAGAGTTGGTATGTTGGTCAGTTTTTGGTTAAATTTGCCTTCACACTGATTCATTCTTCCCCCAACCCATTCCCTGCCCCCCCCCCATCTCCCATCATATTTCAAAAGGTTAATCCCTGACTCTGATCACTGCCAGGCCTTTCCTATTAAGCATGGTTCTCATTTCCTTATTTTTATAAGCTGCTAACCATCCAAGTTTCCTCTAGGGTTGCAATGTGCAATGCAAAAACAAGCCATTTAAAGTCTGCTTCTTTGGGTTATGAACCATTCCTGAGTCCCAACTAGGTGGAACCAAGAGCTGGCAATAGGTACTCAAGTCAGTTTTGGCAGGCGAGCCTAGTAGGAGAAACTGAAGGAAAGGATGTCTATAAATGATTCAAAAAAGACTCATCTGATTGGCTGGAGGATTCTCTAGCAAATATGTTCCCTCTACTGGCTTCCAATGTTGTCACATGACCTTAATTAGCAAAAAGGAAATAAAGTCTTCATAAATTGAGGAATTGTAAAGGAGGGAGTGAAAATGGTCTCTGGAGTGTATATTACTGAGTTTCAAAGTTTTATCAACTTTATTGTGATTATCTTTGTACACAGATTCCTCAACTTCTTATGTCATAACTTGTCAATGAATGGGACTCCTCGGAGAAGCATCCTCCGAGGGATTGTATGTTTGGTAGTATCCCCACAGTCAATTGCAAAAAGGAGTGTGCCTCACACTGAAGTAGTACTTGGACTCCAGCAGAGTCCTCATAAATTCAGTTCTGGTCTAACACACTTTCCTGGAGATAGCATTCCATTCCATTAAGGGCATAGGCTTCCTAAACTGCCCTCCACAACACTGTCCTTAAGCCTTTGTGTTTGGGACCAACTGGTTGTAGATTGGAGGTTCTAGGACCTCTTCCTCAGGATCCAGGTACCCATTAAAAACCCAGATTATTATTTGAGTCTCTCATATAAAGCACCCCATCCTCTGGTTAACTTATTTGCTAGAATTCAAATTAGACTTGCTAAGGACTCAGGAAAAATCTGTTAACTCACTGAGTATTACAGAGGATGTAATACCCAGAGGATTCTAAAGACTACAATCAGCAGCCAGATGAAAGAAATATGTTAGACCAAGTTTGGGGAAAGAGCTGAGCTTTCATGCCCTCTTAAGAGCTTCATTCTCTCAGAACTACATGTGTTCACCATTACAGAAGCTCTCTGTAGCTCCCTTTCTTGGGCTTTTAGTGCATGTGATTGACTAACTCATTGGCCACTAGCAGTTGAATTCCATCTCTAGCCCCTCCCAGAAATCAAGGAGGATTAAATGTTCTGCTCTGTTTTCTTGCTTGTTGGTTTCTCTGGCAAATAGCCACCACTTCTCTGAACTGTTTTCCTGAAGTTACCATCATTAGCATAGTAAAAGACACCTTTATCATACATAACATTTAAAGGATCCCTAAGACTTTTCAAACTGACCAGAAACTGCGATGAAGACCAATTATATATATATATATATATATATATATATATATATATATATATATATATATATATATGTATATTTTAGCCATGTGAGGGACAAAATATATATCTGACTAAATCATAATTTTGAAGGATTATTACAAAGATGAAATGAAATAATGAAATGACAGCTCAACTAATGTGAGATGAAATTATCTTTCCATTTACAGAGTTCACCTTCTCTCACTTATACTTGTTTATGAGTCCAGGTGCAGAAAGTAATACTTAGATTCACTGTGAGAAGTGGGATAAAGTGGGAACTTTTGTTCCCAGTGCAGAGGTTGGGTGCTGTTGAGTGGGACAACCACGATAGAGGAACGTTCTCTGACTCTGTAATGGCACCAGGCATCTTTGAGTTGACTCACAAATTTTCCTCCTAATCTCAAGAATGTATTTTCATAGCTTGAGACATATTGCACATCTGAGGTAGGAGAGGTAGTGTAGAAGACAGAAAGAAAAAAGAGAAATTCCCATAACAGGCATATTTCTTATTCCTCTGATTGTCAACTTTGATAACAAAATACGAGTATAGCCTGATGCTTAGGTGAGACTAGTAAGGCGGTTGCTTATAACAAGCTGAAACTCACCTGAGTCCTGGTTAAATCTTGCATTCTACTCAAGACCGGTCTTTGAATCTCCCTAGAATGGACCAGGTATAGCATTTAGGTAAGAGGTCAGAGTACAAGGGTTTATGGGCCTCTGAGAGAGGCTAGCGGGTGCCATGGCAGCTCAATGTTTTATATCACGCATCATGTCTCCTCCCCGCAGTAACATACCAATTCAATATAAATTCAAGACTCAGTCTTAGTGTATCTGTCATTGAAACATGAATTTGACTCTATTTATCAAGCATTAGCTTTGAATCTCAGATTCATTTCCTCCCTGAAACTTCTTCCTGGCTCCTTATTAAACTTCTTTTTTCATTTTTTTCTCCATGAAAAAAAGAGGGGAATTATGATAGCTCCTACATCCAAAAGTAGCTTCAAATAAATGATGCTTGTAAACATACTTAACATTCTGGGTACATACATTAGCAAATATTAACTATTGGTTTTTGTTTTGATTTTTTTAAAATGAAAGATATCACAAACCCAATCTGGTGTTCCAAGGCAAAACTACTTTGATCAAAGACAAAACAATCATATTTCATTCAGAAATTTGTTTCAAAATATCTGTTAGATATTAACAAAGTGAAAAAATCCAAATATTCAGAGACTAAAAGAAAATAAATCAAAATATCCTGTGACTTGTCCTTGTTCACGACTCCCGATCATCACCACCATATCATCCTGTCATGCTAGAGCCAAGGCACGCTTGACAGGAACATAAAGAGCCTCAAACCAATATTACAAATGATCTAATATAATTGTACTGGCTTTGGCATATCAAATACAACACGGCATTGTAGCTTGCCTAGGAGGATACTCTATAAACACCTCAAATAAGCGGGTGGTGGGCGGGACCCACCAGCCCCCGACGCCCAGAACGGGGGGCACAGGAGAGCAGGAACCGCCTCTGCCCAGTCGAGTCCTGACCAGCAACCGGAATTGAGGAAGAAACTCTCCAGGATGGGTGCGAATCCGGGCGGTGGGCTGGTCGGCTGGGTGGAGTTCTGATGAGAGGAAGTTCAATGTGGAAAATGGCGGCGCATGGAGTGGGTGGGGTCGTCTGGCTTGTTGTAAGTTCTGCCGGGTGGGCCAAGGCTGAACCCACCAGCCTCCCGACTGCCTCATGAACGGCTGGGCCAGGAGGCAGGAACCGCTCTGCCCCATGTCTGAGAGTCTCTGGACCAGCATACCTGGGCCAGATTGAGGAAGAAACCTCAGTGGTCGAGATCCGGGCCGATGGCTGTGAGTTCTGATGAGGGAGTCCAATGTGGAAAATCGCGCCCTGAGTGGAATTTTGGTGATGAATTTTGAAAAAAATTATATCTTTCTTCATACTTTCAAAAATTCTATTTTTTTTCACAATAAGTGCATATACTTTTTGTAGTTTAAAAAAAGTTTGCACATTTGGAAATATCCATCACTTATATCACTTGTCTTCCCATTGTTCGTCAATTTGCTTGAGTGGGCTCCAGTAATGTCTCCATTTGTTGGGAATGAGGTTCATTATTGTTACTGTTTTTTGGCATATCCAATACACCACAGGTAGCTTGCCATGCTCTTCCTTGGCTCTGGGTTCATCCCAGGGGCCCAGTCTTTTTCTATGTCAGATCATCAACCATCCAGGGCCCACGGGGCAGAGCCCTGGGTATAGACAAGCCTGTCTCCTGTCTGCCACATGCCGACGCAGCTGGGCACTATGGCCACACCTGCAACATGCAGCTATAATATAGCAGGGTACAAATCCCAAACTCACCTCTCAGGGTCCTCATATTTACCTGAAATTCCAACATGGCCTTTGTTAAATTCTCTGGTCAGATAGTAAGTATTTACCATCTAAATATAGAAAAGACTGATAATTTCTGAATGCTTAAAGTTATCAGTCTTATTTCTAATGTAGTAAGGAATTAAAATAGTAAATAGAAATAAAACTGATAACTTTAAGCATCTCGACAAAAACTTATGTGTGTACATATGTATATATGTATGTAATATATATGTATGTAGTATATATGTGTATGTAATATATATATGTAGTATATATATATTACATGCATATATACATGTACACACATTAGTTTGTGTCGAATGCTTAAAGTTATCAGTTTTATTTCTATATTTACTATTTTAATTTTTAAATACTAAAATAAAATGCTAAAATGAGGGCCAGAAATGCTAAGGAGCAACATCAACTCTGTTCTCAGTAAATGTCACATAAAGAATATGCTCATGTTACCAGTTTCTGATATGATAATCAAGAAAGCTTGAGAAGCTTCTCTAAAGGAGTTTTGCATTTTATCACAAAGGACAAACATCTAACTTGACCATCTTACAAAAATGCTCAAAAACAGAAGAGACATCTTAAAACAAGTTTCAATGCATGAAAGGCAGGCAAAATAATAGAAACCACATAAAATTATTTTTAAATGCTGTTCTTTGAAGCTGATAGCTTGAGATCAAAGGCAGTGGTGAACTTCTTATCTAAAAAATCTTCTCAGAAATTTGGATGGTAAAAATAAACAGCTTTGCTCTAGGCCTTAATAATTTTTTTGAAAAAGCAGAACAGATAGTATTATCTGTCTATAGATGAGAATCAAATATTGTGATCCAGTAAAGAAATGTTGGTAGTACTTAAAGGAACTTGCTATCATGACTTGTGTGATGCCAAGTCACTCCTTTTCTGTAAATAAAATTTTGTTTTTAAAGCCTAAGGCCTTGGGGCCTGAGCGATAGCCCAGCGGGTAGGGCGTGTTTGCCTTGCACATGGCCGGCCCAGGCCGCCCAGATTCGGATCTCTCGGCATCCCATATGGTCCCCTGAGCAATGCCAGGAGTAATTCCTGAGTGCAGAGCCAGGAGAAACCCCTGAGCATTGCCGGGTCTGACTCAAAAGGCAAAAAAATAAATAAATTAAAAAAAAATAAAGCCTAGAGTCTTGATGTTGTACTTGGAGCCCAGAAAAAAGAACATGGGACATCTGAGTTGCTCTTTGGGGGTTTTGTTTGTTGGTTTTTGCTTTTTGGGTCACATCCAGTAATTCTTAAGGGTTGTTCCTGGCTCTACACTCAGAAATTAGTCCTGGCAGGGCTTGGAGGACCATATGGGATGCTGAAGAATCAAACCTGGGTCGGCCTCATGCAAGGCAATGCCCTACCCACTGGATTATTGCTCCAGTCCCTCTGAGTTGATTTGATTAGATAATTAGAGTGACCACAATGCTCAGAGACAGGTGTGAAGAAATGAAGTGGGATGAGGAGGTTAGTCATAAAAAGAGGTAGAATTCATAAAGAAGGAAATAAAACTAATTTTCTTTTTTTAAAGTATTTTATTATGCCACCATGAGATATACAATTACAAATATGCTCATATTTGGGTTTCAGTCATACAATGTTCCAGCACCCATCCCTCCACCAGTGCCCATCTCCCACCACCAACGCCCCCGGTTCCCTCCCCACGGCAGGTTCTTTATTTCTTTCCCTTTCTATCTCTTTCTCTCTTTCCTTCCCTTCCAGATTGTGGATTACAGTACATACATTAAAGGGTTGTCATGTGTCTTTTTTGCCTGTATTTAATGCTCAGTTCTAGGTTGGTTTTAGAACTTTTCGACAATTGTTAGCACACTGTTCCATTTTCTGTGTTACCTAGCCTCTGACTCCCACACGCTTGTGATAATTTCCATCTTTGACAAGACCTCCTGATACATGTTTCACTTGACCTTTGTTGCAGGACACCTAAGAGCCTCTGCACCTGCCCTGGATTGCCTCCCTGCAGATCACTTTGTAGATAGGGGGTAGTTTAAATGTGGCAGTTTATCTGGCCATGTATTCTGTACTGGCTGGTGTAAATATTCTCTCCTGCTACCACAATCATCGTGGGACTAGCTAGATCTTACTACCATATTTGCCTGGCCACGATGGATCTCTAAGTAATTAGACCAGAGAGTGATGTTGTTTGCCTCCAAGCAAGCAAGCATGGCTCTCTGATAACTCAAAGTCTACTAAAGTACAAAACTACCATGAAGTAGATGAGACTCTTGTGAAGGTTTGGAGAAATAATTTAACGGCATTAGTATTAGTCTTTGGTACAGAGACGTGCCATCTCAGAAACCCCCTTCTCCACCCTATAAATGCATTTCCAGGCAGATCTTGGCTCAAAACATTAGCATATAATAGGGCCTAAGTGAGGTGCTGGGAGAAATTACCTAAGGGCATTTGACCCTTCTTGCTTCCCATAATAGTGGGAGGTCTGAGTTGCAGGGGTATAAAACCAGCCTGCTTCCTCTCTCTCTTCCTCTCTTGTTGGGCTCTCTTTTTGGGCTTGCACTCTTCTTGGGAGTCTTGTCTTTACAGGGCCTTAACACTTGGTGTCCGCCATCTTGGCCTACACATGGCTGGGGTTTTAGCCTGGAATCCTAAGCACAGGGTTTTTCCTATTGCTGATTTGTATGCCTGAACCGGTGATAAGTAAAGCATTTTAAAACTGCATCGGATTCCTGAGTCTTCATCCATTCCCCGCTGGCTTTGGAGGTAGAAGGGAACTTGCTTCCCGGCACTGTTGGGGACCCCAGCGGCATTCTCCGACAGACCTTGGATATTGGTATCATAATATGTATATATATATATACATATACATATGTACATATATATACATATGTACATACATATATATATGTCATGCAAATAAATGCAGTCATTCTATACTTGTCTCTCTCCTTCTGGTTAATTTCACTCAACATGATCCTCTCCATGTCCATCCGTTTATAGGCAAATTTCATAACTTCATTTTTCCTAACAGCTGCATAGTATTCCATTGTGTAGATGTACCAAAGCTTCTTTATCCAGTCATTGATTCTCGGGCATTCTGGTTGTTTCCAGATTCTGGCTATTGTGAATAATGCTGCTATGAACATAAAAGTAGGGATGGTGGTTTCACTGCATATTTTTGGCTTCCTAGAGTATATTCCCAGGAGTGGTACGGCTGGGTCAAATGGGAGCTCAATTTCTAGTCTTTGGAGGAATGTCCATATTGTTTTTCAGAAAGGCTGTACCAGCCGGCATTCCCACCAACAATGGATGAGTGTCCCCCCTTTCCCCACATCCACACCAGCACTTGTTGTTCTTGCTCTTTTGGATATGTGCCAGTCTCTGTGGTGTAAAATGATATCTCATTGTTGTTTTGATTTGCAACTCTCTGATGATTAGTGATGATGAGCATTTTTTCATATGTTTTTTGGCCATTAGAATTTATTCCTTGTTGAAGTTTCTGTTCATTTTTTCTCCCCAGTTTTTGTTGGGGTTGGTTGTTTTCTTCTTGTAGAGTTCTGCCAGTGCCTGATATATCCTGGATATTAACCCCTTATCAGATGGGTACTGGGTTAATATTCTTTCCCATTATGTGGACTGGCTTTGTACCTTGATCACTGTTTCTTTTGGGGTGCAGAAGCTTTTGAGGTACAGTGGTTGTTTTACATATCTAATATAAGCTTGACCTGGAAATGGTCCCATGAGCGCTTGTGTGGGTGACCGGGGTATCCCCAGAACCACAGGATCCTAGCAGCACTGTACATTCTGGCTGCAAGCATATCAGTGGGACCTCTCCACATAGGCTTCCTAAGTACTGCTTGGGAGGCTGCTTACCCTAAATGTATTTTTTTATTGACGAAACTTTGGTTTCTTGAGAGTTTAATTGTTTATATATTTTTAGAGACACAATATTACCACACCTTGCCCAAACACATGAAGAGCATTTTTTCAAAATATTTTATTATACCACCATGAGATATACAATTAAAGATGTTCATGTTTGGGTTTCAGTCATAGAGTGTTCCAGCACCCATCCCTCCACCAGTGCCCATTTCCCACCACCAATGTAGCCAATTCCCTCCCCCCCCCCTAGTTTGCCTCTATGTAGGTTATATCTTTTCTCTCTTCTATTTCTTTCTCTATTTCTCTCTTCCTTCTCTTACACATTGTGGATTGCAATACATACATTTAGAGGTTTTCATGTGCATATATATATATATATATAGTATATATATAGTGGTAGGTATATATATAGTGGTAGGTATATATACTATATATAGTGATATATAGTGATATATATAGGTATATATATCATATAGTGATATATATGGTATATATATCACTATATATCACTATATATATTGATATATATATACCTACCACTATCCAGAGACAGACATGGGGCAGAGCTGCTACTGGCTCTCCCTGTGCCCAACCGCTCATGAGGTGCCCGGGAGGGATGACAGGTTCTAGCCCTGGCCCGCCACCCCAGCAGAGCCTCACGACAAGCCAGACAATCCCCCACTCCATGAGGGCCTCCATTTTCCACACCCTGACTTCCCCCTCCTCAGAACTCCACCCAGCAGACCAGCCTATCACAGCCTGGCTCATCGAGATCCACTCTGCTGCAGTCTTTTTTAATTCGGCCCAGGTATGCTGATCCAGAGACAGACATGGGGCAGAGCTGCTACTGGCTCTCCTGTTCCCAGCCGCTCATGAGGCGCCTGGGAGGGATGGCAGGTTCTTTCCCTGACCTGCCACCCCAGCAGAGCCTCACAACAAACCAGACAACCCCCAACTCCATGAGGGCCTCCATTTTCCACACCGGACTTCCCCCTCGTCAGAACTCCACCCAGCAGACCAGCCTATCACAGCCTGGCTCGCACAGCCACTTGCTGCCATGCAGTTCATCAATAAATGCTGGATTTTGAGATGACTACAAGAGTATGCTACCCGCATGGCAGAGCCTGGCAAGCTACCCGTGTCGTATTTGATATGCCAGATACCAGCAACAATTATAGACCTCATTCCCATGACCTGATGGAATGGTTTGAGGCTCTTTATGTTCCTGGAGCAAGCAAGTGCCCCTGGGCTCTACTTGCATGAGTCGGGTCATATGGAGATGTTACTAGTTCCCGCTCGAGCAAATTGATGATGAACAGGAAGACAGTGATACAGTTTTGGCTTCCCGGGGTGTATTCCCAGGAGTGGTATGACTGAGTTGAACGGGAGCTCAATTTCTAGTCTTTGGAAGAATGTCCATATTTTCTCCAAAAGACTGAACCAGTTGACATTCCTACCAACTGTGGATGAGAGTCCCATTCTCCCCGCATCCACCCCAGCATTTGTTGTTTTTACCCTTTTGGATATTGCCCGTCTCTGTGGTATTGGATGATATTTCATTATTGTTCTCATTTGCATCTCTCTGATGATTAGTGATGATGAACATTTTATATGCTTCTTGGCCATTCAAATTTCTTCCTTGTCAAAGTTTCTGTTCATTTCTTCTCCCCATTTTTTTGATGGGATTGGTTGTATTCTTCTTGTGAATTTCTATCAGTGCTTGATATATCCTGATATTAATCCTCTTATCAGATGGGTATTGGATGAATATTCTTTCCCATTCTGTGGACTGTCTTTGTATCTTGGTCACTGTTTCTTTTTGGGGTGAAGAAGAAGAAACTTCTTCTAGAAGAAGTTTCTAGTAGTGTTTGATCTTTGAAGATGCCTTTTCCTTCAATGTCATGGAGGGTTTTTCCTATATTTTCTTCGATGTAGTTTATGGATTCAGCTCTGATATTGAGATCTTTAATCCACTTTAGCCTATTTTTTTTTGCATGGTGTTAGAGGTTTAAATTCATTTTTTTACATGTAACTGCCTGGTTTTCCAAGCACCACTTGTTGTAGAGGCTTTCCTTGCTCCATTTCATACTTTTGCTCCTTTGTCAAAGACTAAATGATCAAGTATTTGAGGATGGGGGGTCAGGATACTCAACTCTATTCCATAGGTCCACAGGTCTGTTTTAATTCCAATACCATGCTGTTTTAATTACTACTGCTTTGTAGTACCAAAACTCTTCAGCACCACCCTCGAGAACATCATGCGACAATTAGAATGGGAAGGAATGGGAGTGAAGATAGATGGTCGGCAACTATACCACCTCCACTTCGCTGGCTGACTTGGACCGAGAATGTAGAAAGATAGGTCTACAGCTGAATCTAAAGAAAACTATCTTTATGAAAAATGAACTAGTTCCAGAGGCCCCATTCACTCTCAATGGAACAAACGTCTCTGAATGCAGCAGTTATGTGTACCTAGGTCGAGAAGTCAACATGATGAACGACCTAAAACCTGAGCTGCGCAGGAGGAAGAGAGCAGCATGGAATGCCTTCAAAAGCATTAAAGAAATAGCTGAAAAGACAAAGAACCTCCAACTCCAGGCACATCTCTTCAACTCCACTGTTCTCCCTACATTAACATACGCCTCAGAGACCTGGGCCCTACGAAAGCAGGATGAGAATGCTATCCGGGTCTCCCAAAGAGGAATTGAAAGAGCTATGCTTAGAATATCACGCCTCACTCAAGTGAGAGAAGGAATCTGGAGTTCCGATCTCTGCTGCTCCAGAGTCAGGGACGCTGTCTCGTTTGCCAAGGCATCAAAAATCAGATGGGCTCTACATGTAATGTGATTTGGAGACGATTGCTGGACTAGAGCCGTTACTGACTGGATCCCATGGGATTTCAAAAGATCATGTGGCCTCCCACCTACAAGGTGGTCAGAATTTTTCGTCAAGATCCTGAACCAACGGGTTTAGACTCTGTGTATTCCTGAAGCAAGCAGATGCCATTGGGCTACACTGGCATGTGATAGGGTCAAATGGAAATGTTACTGGTGTCCACTCGAGCAAATCGATGAATAACGGGATGTCTAGTGATCAAGTGATCAAGTGATACAGTATCATAATTAATTTTGTGATGCCTAGTGATAAAGGTCTGGAAGATAACTTAGTGCCCTCTAACCCTTGCTCAGCAAGTGCAAATCATTGACTTCAGACTCCTGTGCCCCACTATATGCTAAGGCAATCCCAACAGCCTTGCTGTTAGTGATTGCAGTAATATCACTGTATCACTGTCTTCCCGTTCATCATCGATTTCCTCGAGCGGGCCCCAGTAACATCTCCATATGTCCTGTCTCATGCTAGTAGAGCCCAAGGCATCTGCTTACTCCAGGAACATAAAGAGCCTCAATCCATTCCGGAATGAGGTCTATAATTGTTACTGGTATTTGGCATATATATCAAATACAACACGGGTAGCTTGCCAGGCTCTGCCGTGCAGGTAGCATACTCTTGTAGGCATCTCTAAGTCCAGCATTTATTGATGAACCCCCGCAGCCGCAAGCGGCAGTAATAAAAGGCCCCCATATGGTTCTGTGGCTTCAAAAGTGCCCAGGGAAATTGAGAGGGCCTAAATTTAATGCTTGGTAGCAAATATGTGTTAATGCAGCTCTAACTGTCATTTCATCTTTGGTCCCTGGGAGAAAGAGAGAAAATTATAAGCATGTCATTTATATGTGAAGATATTATGTGAAGAATATGTGAAGACATTTATTTATGAAGATAAATATCAGAAATATATTCTTGGAAACAGTACTAAGTTAGTAATAATTAGTAAGGGAATAGTTTGGGGCTACATTTTTCATTATAAGTTCTATAGCACTATTTTAAACTATGTGCATTTAGGTGCCTCATTAGTGCAGTAGCTCACGTCAGTCTCATAAACTATGTGCATTTATTATTTTGACAGAAATAGAATTTACTTTTAAATTGATTAAATTTATCACTAATACTACTACAGTGTTGACAAGAAACTTTCTAATAAACCTTCTAACTAATTATCTTTTTATTAAATATAATACAAAGATACTACGATTTTATATCAGTTAATTAACAAATCATCCCAATGTTTTGTAAGTATTTTTTGACTACACCTGGTAGTGTTCAGAGTTACTCTTGTCTCTGTGCTCAGGGATTACTCTAGGTGGTTCTGGGGACCATTTGTATAGCATGAATGCAAGGCAAATGACTTATTTGCTATATTCCTTGCAGCCCAGCAATTCCAAAACTTAATGGTTTATAATAAAAAATTATCACAAGTTTAGGAGTCAGACGTGCATTTCTGATTATCTCATTTCAGTTCACTTACATATTAAGTTAGTTCAGAATCAAGTAGGCAATTCTGCTCATATAGATAAAATTCATTCACATGTCGAAACTTGTTGCTCTTGGCTAGCCTAGGACAGTTTTGGCTGTGACAGCTGAGCTCTTTCTGACAAGGCCTTTCATTTTCCAACCTACAAATGGACTTACTCACATAGTATTGGTTATGGTTTCAAGAAAGCTAAAAGAAATGTGCACGGAGTCCTGAGTTCTAGGCTCATGATTGGCACACAGTTATTTCTGCCTCACTTCATTGATTATTACAATGACAAGAAAAACTTATAATAAAGAGATAAGGAAATGATCTCATCTCTTGATGAGAAGAACAGCAAAATTACATTACAAAGGGTGTGGGTGTGGTGAATAGCCATGAACTGTGACCAGTTTTGTACTCAGTCTTTCTTAACATTACAGCTCCCACTTTTCCAAGTGCATTCATATTGTGTATTATCATAGTTTCTTTGGGTTGTTTTAGTAAAAATATAATCAACTGGGTGACATGAGCAGCAAACACTCATTGCTTACAGTTCTGGAAACAGGGAAGTCCAAGAGAAATTCTCTAGCATGTCCAGGGTCTGATGAGGTACTGCTTCCTGGCTTTAAGTCCATTTCTTGGAGCTCAAAGGCCAAGGAGAAAGGATCTTTCTCATATCTCTTCTTCTTAAAAACAGTACTCCCATCTATCCATCAGGGATCCATCTGAGAAGCAATTTGCCTTCCAAAGACATCCAACTAACATTATATTTGGGAGATAAAACTTCAGCCTATAAATTTTTTGCAGGAAAAGAAAGAACGTTCTGTCCATTGATACTTATGGGCCATCATTATTGCCTATGAAATATTAAAAATCTTTACATCCATTCAGTTTATTAATGAGATTTCTTTCCCTTTTCTATGATTTTTCCTATCTTCCTAAGTCTTTTGTGATTTCATCTACCTTCAGTATCACTTACTGTCATTTAAAAAAATGACATTTTTTTTTTAAATGACAGTAAGTGTCATTAAATCACAGGGAGCTACTGGCTCTCCCTGTGACCAGCCACTCACGAGGCGCCCGGGAGGGATGGTGGGTTCTAGCCCTGGCCCACCATCCCAGCAGAGCCTCGCAACAAGCCAGACGACCCCCCCCACTCCATGATGGCCTCCATTTTCCACATCCGGACTTCTCTCTCGTCAGACCTCCACCCAGCAGACCAGCCTATCAGCGCCCGGCTCATCGAGTTCCACCCTGCAGCAGTCTTTCTTAAATCCGGCTCAGGTATGCCGGTCCAGAGACTTGCAGACATGGGGCAGAGCTGCTACTGGCTCTCCCTGTGACCAGCCGCTCACGAGGCGCCGGGAGGGATGGTGGGTTCTAGCCCTGGCCCACCATCCCAGCAGAGCCTCGCAACAAGCCAGACGACACCCCACTCCATGAGGGGCCTCCATTTTCCACATCCGGACTTCTCTCTCGTCAGACCTCCACCCAGCAGACCAGCCTATCAGCGGCCGCGCGGTTCATCAATAAATGCTGGACTTAGAGATGCCTACAAGAATATGCTACCTGCACGGTAGGCCTGGCAAGCTACCCGTGTTGTATTTGATATATATGCCAAATACCAGTAACAATTATAGACCTCTTTCCGGAATGGATTGAGGCTCTTTATGTTCCTGGAGCAAGCAGATGCCTTGGGCTCTACTAGCATGAGACAGGACATATGGAGATGTTACTGGGGCCCGCTCGAGCAAATCGATGATGAACGGGAAGACAGTGACAGTGATACAGTGACAGTAAGTGTCATTTAGAAAAAAATTTGTTGCCCTAAATTTAGCCATTATTTCCTTGGTAGTAGATATTGTATCCTGTGGTTGTTTTTTCTTTAATAGATGATTCATTTATTTTGTGTTTGTTTGGGGACCATACCTGATGGTGCTCAGGGCCTACTCTTGCTTCTCTGCTCGGCATCACTCCTGGTGGTACTCGCAGGACCGTAACAGGTGCTAGGGATTAAACCTGGGTTTAAACATACAGGACAAGTATCTTAACTCCCATACGATCTCTCTAATCCAGGTTGTATTTTAAGACTACTCCTTGTGCATGAAAGGTTGTTCATAGTTATTTTTTGAATGAATGAACAAACGTAGATACAACCATCCCCTTCTATTGCTTAGGCGAGACTATACCTATGTAATATTGGATGGGAAAGAAGTTAGATAAGCCTCACACTCTGTAAAACCATGAATTCAAGGTATGTATTTTGAACTGCTTCCTGAATTACAAAGGAAAAAGGAAAGTATGTAAAGATGGGAGAGAAAGGAGGGAACGATGAGTGAATTTTTAAAAAGGAAAAAGTATAAAAGGAATGGAAGAAAGAAAAGTAGGAATGAAGGAAATCCCACTTTATAGAGGGTCACTAAATCTCTATTGAACTAAAATTATGGGTGTTGCACTACAAGTCCTCCTGCCCACGTCAGTTCTGTTGGAAAATGCCTTTCTAGTACCCGGGCTCCTCTTTGTTATGTCTTGTGGAAAAGAGGCTGAATGGAAGCGTAGTGAGAAGTTTTCCTGCCTGTCTTAGACTCTCTTCCTCGCTGTACAAGTATCTTGTCCTAAGGCACAAGATATTGTCACAATTTTTGTGACACTCTCACAAGAATTAGGCATACAACATTCCTTTTATCAAATATGTGAAGGATCTGAATGTCAGTCTTCAGAGAAATTGGCCCTCCTTCCTTCCACTGACTTCTCTTCAGAACAGAAAGAACCTACAACTGTGTCTTCCAAACTCTCCTGCCATCTGTTGTTGGAAATGTCCTCCAAAGCCCACCTAGATTTGTTCTGCAATATATTTTGTTGCTCATTTTCTGGTGAAATATTTTAAAGCTTAGATTTTTGAGGGACTGTTTTATGTTTTTGAATGACTGGTTGATGGGTTCTATTAATTCCATTAATTCTTCCTCTAAAGGTGTTTTCTATTGATTAACTCATTAGGCATTTATTGCTAGGTTGTGCTTTCCCCATGAAATGTTCTTACTGCCTTGCTTGCTGAATTTTACCATGTATTTTTCTAAGGTTTGCCTATAAGGTGCCCTCAATGAGTGGCAATATGTGTCAGGAAACTAAAATAATGAAGCAGGAGTCTTGACCAGTGGCAAACTCCCCCACCTCTACTCCCCAGATCACACTAACAATAATCTGATTACCTTGAGTTTTTTAATCAAAGAAAAAAAAATCCTAGAATCTAGTATTGATTTGGTAGACTCCTAAGTAAGATACTCTGGCAGGAAGACAGGTAAAGAGGCAAAGTCTTAGAGTTCTGTGTGGCCCCTTCATGTCAGCTCAGGTCTACTCTTCAGCTAGAAAACTTGTAAATTCCAATTCTATCTTAGAGTTTTTATAGAACTTCCTGCTTTTTTGCCCTGCTTTTGTTTTGGGAAATTTAGACGTAACTACCAGAGTTAGGATGAGAAACTCAGGTCAAGGAGTCCTGGGATTGTTCACAGGCCTGGCTTCTGTCCCTTGTTCTGACTATTGGTTGATCTTATTAAGCTTCAGTTTCTTTGCACATAAAATAAAGCTAGCATTAATCCTTTGGTGTTAGAAACTAGATGAGATGTCTGTAAAGTCTTAGAAAATAATAAGCATTCAATAAATTGTAACTGTTATGATTTCCATAATTATTTTTCAGGAGTCTCCTAAGCATAGTGACCCATCATGTATTTGATAGGTAAAAACCAATTGATGCACAGCACCATAGAGGATAGGAAGAGTACACCTATTGTCCATTCATCCTATCTTTTCCCAGGTCACTAGCAGTTTTTGAGATGGAACAAGGGTTAAGGGCAAAAAGCAAAAACAGATGGAAACACAGAGAAGAGTGGAAATATTGGAGAACTATGAAATGTCAAAGACCATAATTGTCTTGGGAGATAGCTGGTGAATATTAAAGGAGGATCCTTATCTTGAGTTTTACAAATTACCTTCCTGCTACATGAGTTGGGGTTCTGCTGCCCTCCCCAAATCCATGATCTGAGGAGGGCAGCAGAAAAACTTAGAGTCTCCGTTCGTAATAAGTTAATTTTATTGCAGAAAGCCCTGGTTAGCTGGTCAAGACTGATAAAAAAAATACCTCCACTTATTGTAATTAGCAGGTTTATGATATGCAAAGTAGAGATGATTAGTCTATTTCTAATTTCTTTCATAATTGTGAAGCTGCTTATTAAATGCATAAGTACCACAAACTCTTTTTTTTTTGCTTTTTGGGTCACACTTGGCAATGCTCAGGGGTTACTCCTGGCTCTGCACTCAGGAATTACTCCTAGCGGTGCTCAGGGGAACCATATGGGATGCCGGGATAGAACCAGGGCCGCCATGGGCCGGCCGCGTGCAAGGCAAACGCCCTACCTGCTGGGCTATCGCTCCGGCCCCAGTACCACAAACTCTTAAGGCTTAAGAACAATAATTTAAAGATCACTGGGTTCAATCCTGTCTTTTGTCAGATTATGTAACTAAAGCTCAGAAAAGCAAAATAACTTGCTCATGGTCACATTGCAAATTTAACTTGATAGCCAAAATAAAATCAGTCGGGATAGACAGGCGATTGACTTCACTTTTAACTTTTTATTAACTCAAAAGAGAACAGTCAAATTAATTTAGGCATGTGAGTTCAGACAAATAAGTGCCCATATGTAAATGGAAAGAAAATAAGATGTTGTTTATATCTATACTGATGTATTTCTCTACAGAATAACATTTATATACACTGGTTGATTCACAAACCATAAAGTTTAAAAAGAAAGTGATTTTGCTTAAGTAGACCTTTTCCTCATGTTATGCCTTTAAACATGGGGAATAATGGGGTAGAATTTATACCATTTGTGCCTTCTATTCTCCAACTTCATTTTATCCTCTCTATATCAAAGATCAATTACTCCTTCCCACCTCCACACCCCACCAACTACTAACTCTACCAACCAGCTACTAAAGAGAAAAACTCTCTCTCCAGGAAAGTAGAACCAATGTAACATCAATAATTTACTAGGGATAGAAAGAGGAGGAAGGGAACAAAATGAAAGAAAGTCTTAGGAGCATGGAGGAGATAAAATTTTAGTGAGTGTTTGGAAAATATGTTTCAAACTAAGCATTTCCATCTTTTTCAATATCCTACAAAATCACCCTTTACTCCTTAACTGTGTTTTTGAAGGGCACATCTTTTAAACAAAAAACTTCCTGCCATTCCAAAACTTTTTTTAGATAGAAACTTTTCTCCCAACTTCCAATTTCACATGGTTGCAAGTTTTGGCTAATGAGAGCCCACTATATTCACAAAAACAAACTTTGCACATCTCTTTCCAGTCCCATTCACTGTCTCATATTGGTAACTTGAAATTGGCCATGGGAATATTTACACCACAGAAATTGGAAAATACAAGTGAGAACTTTTCTTTTTACCCCTAGTGAGTCGATTTACCAGTATACCACTAGACAGGAAAAAAAAAAAGAATAAATGAATCCTGTTCCTATTCCCATGTCGAATTTTATTTTCTTAATCATGATAGTTGTGTTCTCCCTTGGACTCTCTCCATTTAAAATAAATGCTTCTAAAAATATAGCATCAGGGCCTGGAAGAGAAGCAATAGAAAGCTAATTTCTTAGTTCTTTTAAGCAATAACTTTATTATCATTCGTTCTAATTAATTCAGCATGTTAGAACATGTCACTAACACAAATGAAACATCACCAAAATCATCCTGACAGCCTTGCCTTCATTCAAAGAGAAAAATCAGCCTTTGTGCCCAGTCACACCCCCATACATGAGAACACTAACAGCTGTTTCATGAAAGTACACGTGATGTTAAAAAGGAAAGATTGAGGAAATGCTTATAGTTCTGTCAGTCCCATAGCCAACCATTAAAAAGTACAACATATGCTATAATACACTGTCCTATAACATCATACTCTGTGAAGGAGAGCAGTTTTAGTCACTCAAATATTTAAATTTACTGTTAACTTTATAGTACTCTCCTAGGACCCTTGATAGCTATAAACATTTAAGAGGGTTCTTACCCTCTTTTGTCAAAAATAGTTTTGAAAATCAAGTAACAGATCCTCTGTTAAAAAATGTACAGGACAATAATCTAAAACCAAAGAAGGTAAATCTCGCTTGTAGCAATTGTGAATACTCTCAAGGCATTTTTTCTCTCCTTAGGGAAACTTTTTTTTGAGAATTTCTGGACTTTTCCTGAAAGGCAAGAACACTTTTTGCATAACCTTACTAGTGGTGTCTTTGTGCTCTAGTACACTTAACTTAAAAGATAAAAAGAGTCCAAAGTCATTTGGCACAGCAGCTGATAAACAAAGTGGGCAAAGAATCTGGATATTACTTTTTTTGGTAAAAAGGAGCAGAGTAATAGGACCCTTTTTCCTTTCTGACTCATAAATTGGCTCTGTAGGCAACACCAAAAGAGGATTTCTAAAAAAAGGATCTGGGCAATGTAGCAAGTATCTTCTGCTCATTGGTATAATATTTGGAGAGGGGGAAGGAAATTGCTCATCTAAATGCATAAATTCTTAGTTTCCTCTACTTGATTAAAAAAAAGTCTTATTACCATATGTTTTACAATAATGTAGCTTTTGTTATGTAGCAGTTAACTGTATTAAATGTTTCCCCTAAGTTCTGTGAGATATTTAGTCACTGTTTAACTTCTTTTCTTTTTTTTTTTTTTTTTTTTTTTTTTGCATTTTTGGGTCACACCCGGCAATGCTCAGTGATTTCTGCACTCAGGAATCACTCCTGGTGGTGCTCGGGGGACCATGTGGGATGCTGGGATCAAACTCAGGCCGGCTTGGGCTGGCCGCATGCAAAGCAAATGCCCTACCGGCTGGACTATCACCCCCCTGTTTAACTTCTAAACGAAAAAAAGTGAGACTTAGAGTGTTTAAGGAAACCTGGAATTTGAAAACTGAGTCACAATCCTGCGTTCTTTTAAGAGGGATTCCTCCTCTCCATACATGAAAATCATACCTGGCCTTCCATTGTTCAGTGAAAGTTCTCCAGAATGAAGCAGAACTGAAACAGAAGTTCAGAAATAGTAACTTCCTATGTAGTTTGTGAGAATGCAGTAAACTACATACTTCCTATGTAGTTTACAGAGCATGCAGTAAACCTTCAGCTCCACAAGATTGGGGTAGAAAAACAGTAATGGTTGCAATCAGGTGAGCTAGCAAGGGAAACTTTGAAAACTAAGAATGACAAGGTGCTTTGCTAAGGAGTTGCACAAATGGATAGAGAAAAATAGAGAGAATAATAGCAAGAAAGATAGATAAGACAAATAATATTGATGGAAGCAGTAGTCACCTCCAAAGTTCACAGGGAATGGTGAAAAAATCTGTGCCCAGGTTCAGACTATATTTCATATCAGTGAATCTGGATTCTGGGTATGGGATGCAGGATCAGCTTTTTTGGTTCATTTTGTTCTAAGTTCTTTGGAAATGAGACCCTTTAGAAATGAGACCCATTAAACAGATAGGTTTAAATGTAATGGATGCATAAACATGGACTGGTACCAAGATGTCAGAAGGGGTAGGTTATCCCATAGGAGAAGAGGACCCTGCATGTAAGCAAAATTACATCTTCTCTGCCTTTCTCACACTGTATATATAGAGTTGGGTTCCCACCACCCCTGTTCGCACCAAACTGATGGAGAACAACAACCAGATGCAGAGGAAATTAGAATTCTGCTGCATTAGTTTTAGGCAAGATATTTGACCTCTTTGAGCTTTGGTGTTCTCATTTAAATAGTGGGAAAGTTAATCCTATCCATTTGGGATGGAGGGCATGTGCATACCGAAGGCATAAGAGAAAGATTATGAACTGAAGGTTATTTAGACAGTTGCCAGTTATACAACAGGTTGAAAACTAAAGTGAAAAAGCACACATTGTTAAGAATGAGGAGATGGCAATAGGGAAAGAAGATTGGAGCCAGGTGGTAGGAGAGTTCACTCATTTTTCTTGTAACAGTGATGGAGAGGGAGAAGCACAACATTTTTGGAAAGCAATGTGGAAAAATATATCACAAGCCAGAAAGATGTTTATACCATTTTTATCCAGTAATCCCACTCTTGGAATTTATCCTAGAGAAATAAATCAACAGAAGAAAAAAGAAGCTACGGTGTATAAAGATCTATAATATAAAAGAATGGAAACAACTGAAAGTGCCAAACATAGGTCAATGGCTAAATAAATTGTTATATACTTGCTTAACAGAATATTATCTTTGGGTTACAAATCCTTGCATTGTTCACCTTCCTTTTTTTTAGACGTTCATCCTTAATTATAAGAATATTTTAAGACATTCTTAAATACAGAAAAAAAGCTAACAATCCCCGCGACTAATCTTAGTTTCCTGTCTAAAGGTAGTCACTGTTCATAGTTCTGTGTGAACTGTCCCAGATAGTTTTCAATATATTCACACACAAGACACAAATATTCATGTGTCCATGAATATATCTATATCTGTCTAGCTATCTAGCTAGCTCTAGATCTATCTATATAAAGTTATATATTTTGCTTGTGTGCTGAAAAGGTTTTATCTCACTGGATTTGTTTTTCTGCAAGTTAAATTTTTTTGCTTGGGGCAAGAGCAATAGTACAGCTGGTAGGCTGGTACAGCCTTGCAGGTGGCTAACTCCAGGTTTGATCCTAGGCACTCCATATAGTACCCTGTACATACCAGAAGCAGTCCCTGAATGCAGAACCAGGAATAAGTCCTGAGACCTGCTGGGGTGGTTTGAGCTAGATTTGTGGTATGCCTCACAAATCAAAAATATTTTTTCTTATTATTTCCTTATTAAACTTTGGAAGTTTTCATGCCTATTGACAGAACACAGTATTAATTTGGGGAGGGGACACCTCTGGTAGCACAGGGCTTACTCCTTGCATCTCTGCACTCAGAGATCATTCCTGGAAGGGTTTGGGGAAACCATATGCAGTGCTAGGGGTTGAACCTGTTTCAGCCATGAGCAAGGTAAGTACTATACCTACTATACTTCACATCAAGAACTTATTTTTATTCTTTGAGAGAAATTATGAAGCTGAAACCATTTATTTAAGAGACCAATTCCAAGGTAATAGCCTCAGGTGCAGTATCCCCAATACCCAGACATTTCACTCTTCTGTATCTTCCCTAAAGAAGCAATTGCTGGAACTGAGAAAATGGTTGAAGGAGCTGGGACATGTGCTTTGGTATGGTGCCCTAGCTTCAATCTCCAGTACTGCATTGTTCCTCCCAAGCACTGTAGTCCCTGGGCACTACCAGGTATAGCACCCCCAGACAAAACAAAACAAATAAAATATAGTGGTTATGAAGGACATAACAATACTACATAACAACTATGGGACACAGGATCAAGGGTGGTCACTGCAGCACTTGTAATCTAGAAAGGCCAAAACCATGTAACTGACTTTAAAGTAGGCTTCTCTTTGGGCCATTTATACTTATTTTTATTGATAACTTATTGATGACATGTTATCCATTAGAAGTATTTGCTAGTACTTTTAATTTATTGTCATTTTGAGATATATATCATGATTACTCTCAAAAAATAAGTGCTCAAAGTTTTTTGTGCTTTAATATTTTAAAGACAGACATGGGGAAGAGCTGCTACTGGCTCCTCACTGTGCCCAGCCGCTTATGAGGTGCCCGGGAGGGATGGCAGGTTCTAGCCCTGGCCCGCCACCCCAGCAGAGCCTCACAACAAGCCAGACGACCCCCCCCCACTCCATGAGGACCTCCATTTTCCACATCCAGACTTCCCCCTCGGAATTCCACCCACACCAGCCTAACAGCCCGGCTCATGGAGATCCACCCGCTGCAGTTTTTTAATCCGCCCAAGCTTCACCCTAATCAAAATTCCACCCAGCAGACCAGCCCTATCACAGCTCAGCTCATCGAGATCCACCCTGCTGCAGTCGTCTTTTTAATCCAGCTCAGGTATGCTGATCCAGAGACAGACATGGGGCAGAGCTGCTACTGGCCTCGCACTGTGCCCAGCCACTCATGAGGTGCCCGGGAGCCGATGGCAGGTTCTAGCCCTGGCCCGCCACCCCAGCAGAGCCTCACAACAAGCCAGACGACCCCCCACTCCATGAGGACCTCCATTTTCCACATTCAGACTTCCCCCTCATCAGAACTCCACCCAGCAGACCAGCCTATCACAGCCTGGCTCGCACAGCTGCAAGCGGCTGCGTGGTTCATCAATAAATGCTGGATTTTGAGACGACTACAAGAGTATGCTACCCTCACGGCAGAGCCTGGCAAGCTACCCGTGTCGTATTTGATATGCCAGATACCAGTAACAATTATAGACCTCATTCCCATGACCTGATGGAATGGTTTGAGGCTCTTTATGTTCCTGGAGCAAGCAGGTGCCCTTGGGCTCTACTTGCATGAGACAGGTCATATGGAGATGTTACTGGTGCCCGCTCGAGCAAATAGACGATGAACGGGAAGACAGTGATACAGTGAATTTTTTAAAGTATTTTATTATACCACCATGAGATATATAATTACAAAGATATACAATTAAAAAGTTCATATTTGGGTTTTGGTCATACAGTGTTCCAGCACCTATCCCTCCACCAGTGCCCATCTCCCACCACCAATGTCCCCAGTTCCCTCCCTCTCCCCAGCCCGTCTCTGTTGGAGAACAGGTTTAGTTAGTTTGGGAGTTTTGTTGTTTTGCCCACTCACAGCTTAATCTACTTAAGCCAAGGTTCATTCTAATGAGACCTCTCTTCTGCTTAGAGGGTGTGGCAGTTACAGAAGTCACCTTGATTGAATAACTTCTGACTTATACATCTACTAAGACTCCTATGTTTTCTAGATTGGGCACAGCTCCTCTTTATACCCACTGCACCCAGCGTGGGACAGTTAGAATTTACCAGGAGACTACCACTCTGGCTATGTTGAGACTATAGGAAGACTATAGGAAGGATCATACTAGTTTGCTCTAAGCAGGCGAGTGTGACCCTTTTAGTACACGAGAACAAGATACTCAGAATCACCCTGGTGCAGATAATAATAAGAAGGACCTTGTGGGTACCATCTAGATTACATGAAGCTCATGAAGTTAATATGGTTTACTTTATACCAGCCCCCCCTCTCCCAGTGTTTTACATAAGAGATAATCTCGGGATTAGTCCTTGGTGTAACCTTTGTTTATACCTGCAATAGGGTGTGGCACTGCTCTTCTACACTCTGTTTAGGTTCTTTGTTGACATGACCCTCCCTGTCACAAATCAGATTACTTTAGTGTATATAAGGGGACTGACTTGAGGCCCATTCACCTTTTGGCTTTGGGGCTTTTAGCCTATGGCTTTTGGCTACTGTGGCTTTTTCAGGGCCTTTTGCTTTTGGCTTTTGCTTTTTGCTTTTTGCTCTTTGGCGCTTTTGCTCCTTCTTCTGGGTAGGACTCAGCTCGGGTGAGATCCTTTCTTTCATGGGAGACTTAGGCTCTTTTGTATGGTCTAAGATTCGGACCAGAGCTAGA